>VMBQ01002379.1:11515-100588 GCA_007657795.1 Dreissena rostriformis
ATATATATTGGATTATCTTCCCATGTAGTTACATTTTATTGAGATCGTTTGCAATGCGCTTTTCGTGTGTGCCTACTTCTGGAGAAAGTGTGTTGTTCCGCTTTCCCTCATGTCGGTTTAAACCTCAAATATTAAGCATTGACCGTTTTTATGTTTATAGTAGTTGCTCTCTTATAAAAGTAGTGACTATGGACCAACAAGATAGAGATATCATTCCTGATAGATTATCTTGAGTTCCATTGTTTGCTATATTTAATGAGAACGTTTAAGTTTAAGTCCCATATGCTTTGCCTTGACTTGCCCAAGGCAGTGGGTAGCTCACATACATATCTCGAAAAACACTTGGTTTAAACTTACATGCAGACACAGTTGGGACTTGTAAAAGCAAAATAATTCATAATACGTTAAGAATATTGTGACATTTATTGCCAGTAATATCACGTATAATATGCAAACACGTCTTTTACCGTGATTATGATTTTGTCAGTTAGTAAAATTGTATCGCTAAATCCTAAAACAAAAACAGGCCATGTATGTCACTGTTGATAAATACTGTAGACGTCAAAATATATGAAGGGCTTCTTTTATACGAAAAGCAACACGTAAGTGCAAAGACGTCACTGAGAAGTATGAGACAACACACACTTACGCACGATGTCAATATAAAATAAATATAATTGTGTTCTTCACATAAATTAGTGTTTAGCGACATTCCGGGAAGGTAGTTAATTAACAAATGTTACGGTTGACAATATCGATAATTGAATTTTTGTATTCTGTTTTAAGAGAAATACATACAAGAACAGCTCTAAACTGGTCAGATTTTTATTTACAAATTTCGGTGAACTATTTTAACTCGTTGTTACATTGAATGGTGTTTATAAAATAATTGTTTATGATCTTACCAGCATGTTCACAAAGGAAAAGGATCTCAAAATTGTTTTACAGTGTAATATAAGACTATAAATCGAAACCAAACAATGCTTGCCTTGTTGTATTGCCCACAATAACATGATAACAACATACGGTGACATAAACAAACGAGGCTGTATTATGAATCAACGAGCTTGCAAACCATCAAGTAAATCTCCGACGAACCGTTTTACAAGACCTGATCAGTTACGTTATGGCGTGTCGGTTTCAATGACAACACATTGACTTATAATAACGAAGCCGCATTGCAAAGACGTTTTACTTGTTACATCGAATTCATTATGTTATGTTAATACACTATAATATTCATGTCATTAACAACGAAACAACGTCTGAACCCCGCAAATGCAGCGATAATATGACTCGCCAGTCCCAAAAGTCCCATGACGTAGCTATACAAGAATGACTAGAAAATTAAATTATTGTAAACACTTTTGTATTTACTTTTTCTTTAAGTATCCGTAAACGCAAGTAACTTTTATCGTAAACATGCGTTTTTGGAAAAAATGCTCAACGCGTACTGCGTTTTTATAAATTAGCATTTGATTTCGGCCTTTTTAGAATCGAACGCTAAAATGTTGCCATTGCAAAAGATCATGTAAATGACCCCTTTCGTCTCCACAACAGGTGAACACAGCGGAGTTGTTTACCGATTGAATCTCCGATTCAAAATACATATGTGTTAACATGTATACAAGTAATGCCATGCTTTACTAGTTGAACTGACTGTCTTTCACATGTATGGTCGTTTCCATAGTGTGTCAATCAACTCATATGACATAAATTCGCTTCATGCTTTAATGAAATACGTAACACATGTGTAAAGCTACGTCGCAATTTTAGTCATTCATTTATTGTTTTAAATCATTATGTATGTTATTGTTTTCTGGCTCGGATGAAAAACAACAGACACACATTAAAGTTCAATTATTTCAGGATTAATGTGATCAGCTAAAAATGAAACCTTCCATTAAACAACCTTTTTAATAACTGAAAACGACGATATCATTGTAAATTTCTGAAGGAATCATTATATATAATTAGGTAAAACATAATATCAAAAGCCAATTGGTGCTGATAAAATACGCCGACTATGATAAACAAAACATGTTCAATGCGTGATTTAAAGATAAGTTAAGAGCGGAAAATAAAACTCTCCCATGCGTTGTGGCGAAATTCACGAATATATCAATTATACGCAGTTATGTTTTATATTAATGATAGTAAGAAATACAACCCACGTCTGTGTCAATCGCTGAATAAACCAGACACATTTTCCGGTCATTGACGGTAGATGGTACAGCAAACACGTGTTGCTAAACTCTAACAGTAAAAGACGAAACGATAACAAAGTAGTTCAACTTTCATTTTGTAAAATCTCGTTCAACATATACGACAAAAATAAATGTAAGCAAATCTTGCACTGTCATTAAAGCATACTATAAAAGTACCGGGTACTAATAATAGTGGTATTTATTTGATTTACATAAAACTTGATTATTTTTTATATATCAGGGCCATAGTGCTAAAAGAAAGAACATACGTCGTTACCATAGTGACGAAATGTTATATAACGTAGTTTTATAAAAAAGCAACAATTTTGGCAACCAATAGTCGTATCGTATAATGGAGAATGCATCGATATACATACCTAGACTAGTTTGTAAATCAGATAAATCACTATAAGAACGGTAAGTCAACGAAGCATGAAGTGTTTGATGTTTTAATGTCATGTACGTTGTAGTATATTTTTAACCGCTGCTTCCCGGAAAAGCTGTCTGCAAACTGACTAAACATACTGAAATAATTGGTCTTGATTTACAATTTAAATATTCAGTTCACTTGCAATATATTTCATTGTAGAGTGTGTCATATTAAAAGTTACTTCTATTTATTTGCAAAGTATGTTACGTTTTTTACAACCCGGCTAGGCCGTTGACAAGTTATTAAACAATGCAGCACAATTTTAACTTGTTTGAATATGAAATAAACCATCTTTAGAATACTATACATAACTCACGTAACACAGTACTGTGAACATAGACGCCCTTTTGAATTATTTGCATTAGACTCTGGCGGATGCCATTAACAACTGATGTTTGTACTGTTAATGGTGTCCAAAGAATATATAATCTAAACAACACACGGAAATGACGCAATCACGCAATGATATCTCACGTAAAGAACATTAAAACTTGTATTACAATGGATAATTTTCAGCTCGAATGTGTGTGTAACATTATTACAAATATGTCTGCGATCAACTTAAGTACGTTTCTTTTTTATATGCCTTTAGGCGGAATAACATTTTTTCTTATACTCATATTCTCGCCCAATCCAACATAAAGATAAAGTACTTTAACTGATTCTCTTTTCAATTTTTGTTGATGGATTGTCTGTACTTTTACCTAAATCCTTTCAACTCTTCATATCAGCCAAAAACGTTTCACAGAAACCAAATGTGGCGAATAAATAACCGTATTATTTTAACCAGACATGTATAAGATAATGGATGTCTATATAATAGATCTCATCCCATTGTTACACGGGAAAGCTTCTATTCTTATCGCCAAGAAGAATTCAATCAGTTCTATGTGTGTCCTCGAGAAATGTAAGTGTATCATCAGCGATAAAAACAACAACATCATTTTAGCTAAACCTGTAGCGCGTTTTACAAATACACCAACATATATGTGATTGTATTGAACTGTGTCCTTGTGTACATTTGAGAAACTTTAATAAATAAATTCATAGAAGCGGCCATATTTTGCACTGTACAGCTAATGCATGGTTGATGATGCTTTATACTTCAAAAACGTTTCGCCTCGTGCGCAGTTAAGCAAACAATATACTTCAAGTATGAAACCTGCAAATGCGGAACTCTCAATGGTAAAAGCAAACTATTAATCCAATATCAAATCCAATCCAAGTATGCGTCAAACCCGTTCAATAAACACTTAAATTTGAAACTATGAATTGTATGCATATTAATAACATGTATAAACTCGTATAATAACATGAAACACATTAAGCTTGTCAATGACTTGATTTCAAAGAATTTATAAATTACACAACACAATTCCCATGTTGGTGTACGCTTGTTGTCGAGTGTTAGAGACGCAAATTATTCCGCCTAAACGGAAATGATCCCGCTTCAGGTCGAAAGCGTAAAAATCGCTGTTCAGAAAACAATTGCATAATCAATTGGCAGAAAACAGAACTGTCCAGGATGTTTACCCGCCATTGACATCAGCAGACTAGCGCGTATTAGTCTCGTAGCGGTAGTTATTTTCGTCGTGGATCTTCTTACCCGTTATGCAACAATAGTGTACTAGTATAGTTAAGTATGTGTAAGGTTGTGTGTGAATAAAGTTTGCTATGTATTCACAGCGTTGATACATGCATGTAGTGAATGCATTTACATTACTAGCTTTGGCCTTTAAGCCCTCTCCCTCATAGTCGTCTGTACATTACATTTGAATGGTGAAAGTGCAGCGGACCATATTAGCGGTGATCGATAGTCCGATGTGGTCGAAATAGTGAAGTAAATCAGTAATATTCGAGCGAAGAGAAAATATTAAAGATACGTATTATAAATTTGATCAGTGCACTGAGTGGAGACCGAATCGAGAGACATAGAAATAGAAAATGCCAGCTAAGAAATGATTGCCACTTTAATTATCACAGTCACGGTGAATACTTGTGTATTGTGTATATAATATTATGCATTTAAACATGCATATCGTTGTTTACAGTAACTGTTAATTAAGGGGGCGATTGTGTTTAAATTGTATTAACGTGATTTGTCAATTATTGTCGTTTCCTTATTATTTCAGATGCTATTTCACGTGTGTTCATTGTGTGTACTACTTGCGCGTTTCGTTGTCAGAACGGTTGGATTAACCCCTGATTCATCGACGCTTGCTTAAGCCTCTGACTCAGATCAATGTGTGTAGTAACTTGGTAATGGCATTTCTGTAACACTACTTCCAAGTGGGTATACATTACGAATAATTAACATTGTAGATAAGCATGATAAACTCAAATGTAGGTTGGGCAAAACTTGTGTTATCGGTCAGGGTCATAATACTTTTGGAAATGGGAAAAGTTAATAAGTGTTATATCGATCAGGGTTATAATACAAATTCAAAATAGTTGGTAAGCTTCTCCAATATAAATGTGCGCTAGAGACATTGCGCTACGAATAATTGAAAAGCTTTTTTTTTCTCTTGGAAATTACATTTTTGTGCAATCACTGTTAGCCACCACGAGTCAGTAAAGACGATGCATTCTCAATCCAATATCCGAAGTGCGTCTTATGACCGCAAACATGCCATGGATGATGATTTACGACGTTTTATAAAACTTTTTATATCTAATGTAATATGCGTCTTACGCTAATTTACTGAGGACGTTTCGTGTCGAGTGAAAGATTTGGAGAGATCTACCTTGGTTATCGATGGGTTTTTTTTCTACTGAAATATCATGAATTTTGCTCAATAAAATCATTATCCTAGGCCACTGACTTATGATGAGACAGAATGAATGATAAAGTGTTGTGTTTTGCCAGTTTGGTTGAACAAGTCAAGTACATGGTTTTGGCATTACGTCGCATGACATTCAAACATGTTCGCAGATTTTTTTTTATAAGATCTGTCAGGAATACATAAGTTCAACCTAAATAACATATAAAGGCAAACCCAATGAGCATACTATTTTATTGTTGGTTAGTATTTATCTGATCCTTGATTTAATAGAGGTTCTATATTGCATTATAGTTAGCAAGTCCTAGTTTGTGACCAATTTGAATACTAGAAAATATTAACGATCTGAAGTTTACTTATTAAGCCTTTGACCGAAATGTTTTTTGCATCTCTCAAGGGAATATTGATAAACTGACAAAATAAAGAATTCGAGACGATTTACTCATAGATAAAAAACTATAAAGCATTCATTATAAACAGAGAATGCAGATATTGACAACTATTCAGACAAACTCTTTTATTGAATAATTGTCTGGAAGAAAATGAAAGTGCAACACGCAAAGGACGAACCTCTCAAATACAAATTGATATATGAAATCGCACAATTTTGTTATCACTTATTTGAGCGTATAATTGGAATAGTTTGTTTTTTTAATTTTAACAATAAGATTATCGAAAGTGTTTATTCATTTCTAGTCAAAACAGACAAAAACATGTGCTCCAGAAATAATGAGAAAATCTTTTACGCAAATACACCTAACGCTTTGAAAGCAAGTGTTTGAATATTGACATAATTTTGCCAATGGAAAATGTGTTTGCATCAGATAAGTATTATCAATAAAACAAAAACAGATTCACTATACGTTAGTGCATAAAGTTATCATATTTAGTAGTTTCATTAAGTTGTATTTTAAGCTCAAACATTAAAACCTAACGTATTGCTTTGAAGCATAAAGTTTGCCAAAGGTTCGTAATAAATAGCATTAAGGCATATAACGATATTTGGTTGTATAACTCTGTTTTTGTTTGGCGTTGTTAAGGTCTTGTTCTAGAGGCGGAACCGGAAAAGCTCACACATACATTTGCTATTACAACGCAAGGTTAGATTTAATTTATTCAGTATGTTTTGGGAATTGGCTTAACAATTACACGCTAATATTGTGTATGCCAAAAAACATGTGTTTAAGAAAAACATGATATGAAAAATATAATATTATGTTAAGTTTCTTTGTGTTTTTGAATGCATATGCCTTCAACTAGCCTGAGACTGTCAAGCACACAAAGAGACTGGCTTTATATACTATATAAAAAGGAGTATATGTTTTACATTGTTCTTACCTGTCCCGCAACATTGATTCTACAAAACAAACTGAAAAAGGAAACACGAGGAAATTGTGTGTTATCGAATGATCCTTAAGAACGTCAAGGAAGTGTGTCCGTAAAAAGAATTGTTTCAGACCTAAAAAAGTGTCATGTGATAATGCATTTTGAAGATGAGACTACATATTTTGTGATCAAGATCTTATATAATCTTTTATATTTACTTCATAACGATCAGTAGTTGTACAGCTGTTTGTTATGATAACTTTCACCTTGTTTATCATAGTTTATGTACCGGTATAATTATCCTACTTTTTAAACAGCCAGCGAAAATTGCAACACTAAATATATCAATACTCATTAAGTAAAAACGACACTTTTACAATAAAACGAAGTGAACCGGAGTGTGCTGAACGTAGCCCAGCAGTTTCGAATACACTACGATGAATGCCCATATCAGCTGACGTATAACAACAACGCGTATGTGTATTAAGGGTACACTACCTTAACACATGTACTACAACAGGTTATTGCAAGATACAATGCATGTCTAAATTGGTTGCAATAAACTGTATCAGCTACATATTAATGACCGTTTCCGTAAATTCGTTTAATTACTCTAATATTCGTCGTCGTCTCTAAAATTGCACTTTGCCGTCTTAATGTAAACCAATTTAACAATGTCTACCTGCTTGGCATATTTTGTCAAAGGCAGCATGTGTGTGTATTGAATTGCTTACATGTGATTACGAAAAAACTGAATAAATATTGTTTAAACCAAGTAACGACATGAATAAAAGTGATAAATTGAATACAGTATTCGAAACCATGATTTTTTCTACATCATCGATGTCTATGACCTTGAACATTTATTCAAAGGACCGATAGGTTAAACCAAGTCTAACAACGATAAAACAAACCAAATGACTCGTGTCCTCTAACATTCGAAGGACATGTAAAGTACATTTGTTTTTAGATTCCAAAAGCGCTTAATCCTAAGCAAATGTTTCTGAATTATAGGAATTATTGTATGGCTTCTTAATGGGCCGTAATAAGTTGTCATGACATATACTTATATATTTCGATATAAGCAAGAGAACGCACTTTCGTTCGACTTAAGAAATCGCTAGCAAATGAATAATATATATATCCAAATTAATGTATAATGATTGGAAATTGTCAAGACCGCACGCCTGTAAACCATTTGAATTTATTTGTTAATAACTCATAATATTTGATAACATATCATGTGTATCATTTCGTAGAAACCATTTTGCTTTTCTGTATTTATTATACATAATGATACGAAATGAATCCAGAAATTTTGAATTTCCATGCAAATCAAGCGCAAACGATTACCAGGTTCATATGATCTTATGTATTTTAACGATAATAAGTAACACAATCTAATAAAACATATAATGAATACACAACTGTACGACAATCTATGAAGTTATGATTTAAAACAATATGGTCGTTATATGTAATTGCTTTGTCAGTATAACAGAACATATAACATGTGTATTAGTTACAACGAGAAACTTTGCAAACAAATATAAAAATATTGTAAACAAAATAATATTAATTCTTTTACAAGTTTAAAGAACATAAATAATATATACATGTTGGTCTTTCCATGCGCGTTTGTTTTATCAATTCTCTATATGAATTACATTTGAAATTGAAAGAGAATAAAAGAAAACTTACCTAATTCAAGCGCCCATTACGAATTTAAACATAAACATGAAAGTTAGTGATAAGTCAAGGTTTTACAACATGTTTCGCTACATTCTGTACCAATGTATGCCTTCTTATCGCAAGGGTATTATAGGTTTTACAACATGTTTCGCTACATTCTGTACCAATGTATGTCTTCTTATTGCAAGGGTATTATAGGTCATTAATTATCGTATATCCAGCAGCCACATATATTGCTGCGTGTAGGAAATATACACAATAACAAAATATGATTAGCATATGTTTAAAAAATGCACGATTTGTTAAAAGACATGTAATGATAGAAGACATATTATCATTACGTTGAACGCCAAGTCATTTTGCATATGCAATGTTTTAACAAATGCATTGTATATTATGTTTTCCGACATGCAATACAATATGATTATATGCTGTTAAACAATAACGTTACACGTTTCACTGTGTTTGCAATTCATTCGAATCAAACATAAACCATGTTGCGTTACATGATTACTTTGTGTGACCTGTGTTTGTATGAATTGAATAGAAAGTTTGCGTACATGGTACATACTTCAATGAGTCATTTAGTTGTATTTCACTAAAACGCATACAAATGATGTAAAAAAGTACAACAAAAGTTAGTTTTCCTTTTATTTATATACAAAGTACCACATAATACGTGAATCACACGCACAATTTATCAGTTTTAACGATACATTGTGTACATGGCAACACATGATTAAAACTCTATTGACACATAACTGCGACTGAGAGACAGAAATAATACATACTATTCTTGTTTTGTTTAAAGAAAAAATAACGTAGTTTTTTTTTTTGGCGTAGTCATGTCAACTCGTATTTTAAAGGTTTTAATCGATTAAGGATTTGATAGTTATTTATATAATTGTTGAAATGTATATATAGTAAGTAGCAAATACCTCATATTTTGCGATAAATGACTATACAAATAAGTATGTATGATGTAAAGCGATGCGTTCCCAAAACATAAATCCAAAATACATATACATATTAATACTATAATTACTTGAAATCAGTCACACATGTGAAAATGCCAAATGTACAAACATTTAAGCGTTAAACATATACTTAACGGAAACTTGAAGAGGTAGCGTTGGTAAATTATTTCTGCAATAATTTGCATGATGCATGCGTATAAGGATGGAAATAAGAAAGATTAAAATCTTGATATTATTGATGTACAGGCTGTCAACAGAATGAAGAGCGAAATACAACACTTTGTTTTGTTCTGGTCCATGAGCAATTAATTGGTATATTTATTAAAGCTTTACATGAGTATATGTATTGACACACATGCTTATACACAATACCACTGTGACCTCTAAATATGAATTTTGAAAAAGGTCGTCGTGGTGTAGTGAATATGGTGTCCGCCTAGAAACCGGGAGGTCACGGGTTCGATCCCCACGGTGGGAGCGTTCTTTAGAAACCTCACAACTCCAAGTTCTGGTTCCTAGACCCAGGAAACGGACTCGATAGCGTTCCAAAAAAGATTCAGGCTTTCGATGCAATTGAGCTAAATAAATAGGTAAAAAACTAATTTTTAAACATTGTTTTGGTTGAGATAATATTACAAATTAATTTCTAAACAAACAATATTTTCCTTATATAGTGCACGCGATAGCTTTTATTATTATTTTAACTATAAGTTTGCCAAAAATGACGCATTTAATACATGGCTTCTCAAAATAGCAAATTATATGTTTCTATGACAACACCAATTGGGAATAAAATGACTCAAGAACATTCTACATATAAGTTCCAATTCGTTTCCATATTTTGTAAATGAAAGCAGACACCATTAAGTGTGTAGCTAATAAATGAAGAAAGTTGCAACATCAAGGACAATTACTTCTTAAAACCAATGTATTTACGGACGAAGAAGTTAACATTCAAATTGGATAATCATTTGCTAAACACATATATACAGGATTAAAATGAATCAACGATTGGCTCTTCGAACAATACAGTTTACGTTTAAGTACTATGTGTGAGCATTGTCAACAGTTTGCATGACTATATAACAGATGTTGCATACACAATACGTATCAGCGCACATAACATTAGTTCCAATTACAACTTTCTTAACGCAACACAGATATGTGTCTTTTCTGAATATCAATCAATGACAGTTAAACAAGAAACAACGAAATCATAATTGCATTTGCATTTAATAAAATTCCATCAAAGTATTTATCAAAGATTTATGAATATATGAATATGTATGACATTAATTTGCTATTAATTGACAGTTTTTAAAATGTATACCATAAATCGATAATAACTATAAAACATTGTAAAATAGTTAAACCATGGGATTTCTTATTTCATGATTCACTGGTCGTTGTGAACAAGCGTGTCAAAATAATGTTTGCTATTACGTTTTATAGAAATTTACCTAGACAGGATTCACTTCGATCACTTTACTTCGTGTACTTAAGAGAAAAAACAACTCTAGAGAAAAAAGGAACTGCTTTTGATTATATTTCAAAGAAATTGTGCACATGCTTATATTCACGATAAGACAAACGCTTGACTAACAAAAGGGTCCTCATTATGCAGCACAGTAAAACCTCTATGTTGTACTTTTGTTATATTTATGTTCACAAAAAATGTTTACGTTTGCTTGAGATTGCATTGAGTTTTCATTAAGTAGCATTATAGCTCCACTATGTTAAACATTACTTAAGACGTCACTTTGATTATTCACTTATGGTTCATGAAAGAGCCAACGTCATTGTGAACTGTTTTTGTTAAATGACGTCACGGGCACGAATGCGTGTATGTTTTATTTTGCGGGAAAGAGTCGGATTAAATATTTAAAAAAATATCATATAAAACTGATGAATTATATAAATTCGTGGGATAATCCTGATAATGTATGACTAATATTCGTTATTTCGAGTATAACCAACTATGTGTCGTTTCGGTCCTCTTTATCAAACAAGTATGCCTGGCGTCATTGTAGTTTAATTTCTGCGCGGTTAGTACCGCTGTGACACATCCATTTCAGTTCATTACATCTTAAACAGAACACAAAAGGGTGACATACATAATAACGGGAAGTTAACATGTAAGGACTCAATACTTGATGATGTCGACACATAAGTTCCAAGTCATACCAAATCTTCGAATTCGGATGATTACTCTAGTGGAACACGCTACAGGCTTTTAGTGGCATTTTGTTCGTTAATTGAGATCTCCCGAGGATGAGTTTGTGGCAAAATGCAATGATGCTAATTTGACGTTATGCTAACAAGTTCAATTAGACTGGCAGAGAGCAACATTTTTGCGGTAGAATTTACAAGTCGTAATAATCGTGTCTATAGAGAGTTAATGGCTTTATTAGCTCCGCGCAAATCGTTTATTACATAATGTCGTTAAGGTCCTCAACGAATTTTAGTCTTGCGAATGTTATAATAATGTTAGAAATTCCCCAGTATTTCCTCCTCATTTAGCAAGTGCTGAATCTCGAATACAAATTTAAATGCTAAAGTTCTTTATTCATTATGTTTTTTGACAAGGCGGCATGATGATGTATTGACAAGTGTTCACATTTTATTCACAATTCATAAAAATAAATACATATCCAATAGCGAAACGCTACGGACATAGACATGCACTTTACGCATAGTCTTGTTAATGAGTTATCATCAGTTGACAGTGTAAAACGATGGATTAATGTAAAAAAGTTACTGATCAGCCAACATTTCTGACAACAAGTGAATCGATTATATGACGTTAAACTGCAGCCAAATAAATACAAACTAGAATGTCCATGTGCTTACGGTGTTAATCGTATGATCCTGGTTCAGGAATATTAAACTGTAATACCATACTGAACATCATGTTAATGGCAGTAAAATATTAGTTCCATCTGGAACAAATTAAAGCGAAACAATGAACATTTCCCTTAGTTGAACAATCGGGGAATGCTATTCGATAAGAATATTAATAGTGTTTACTACTCAGGCACAATTCTTGAGAAAACTCCGATATTCTAACCTCAATGACTTTACAAAGGATGGTTCATATGAAGTAGCTAATGAAGTTAAACAAGTCGCATATTTTTACGATCTAATTATATTTTTGTACAGAAAATCCCATGTTATATTCGTTATTTTTAATAACTATGCTCAGCTACAAAAAAATAAATATCGTAACCTCTGCTGAAAAGAACGCGTTGTACCCGTTGTTTTGAAAATGTTGCGGTCGCGCGCACATGTTGTGGTCGCAATTTATTGTTGTGGTGCTGATGTATAGTCAAACATAAGTCGTTCCACACTTTATATCATTAAAGGCCACGGCCATGATTCAATATATTCAAACAAATCTTCGCTGTTAAAACTCAGATGTTGCAATGTTTCAATTGAAACAAGTGTTTGTTCTTAAATACGTCTAAGCAACAGACACGATTCGAGGTGTTTGGAGCAGTAATTATTATTATTATTAATTGACCTTTTAAAGCTGTAATTATAATTCACATGAAAATAAACAAAAAATAATGATACGTGACGTGTTTTGTCCTAACTATTTATATAGAATGGATCTCTGGTATCAAAGTATTATTTTATTAAAGTGTCTTTCGAGTTCAAGTCTTGCTCACGTTCTTATAATGATTTTACTAGTAATTTCTTACAGCGTCAAATTTGGGGTTATACAACTGTGTATGACTTATTTTCAATGAGAAATCTACCATAACACTAAGACGACATCGATCTTTTGAGATTAAATAAGGATGATTCTAACTATGACAGTGAGATAATGATTATAACGATGATCCTAATAAACGAGTGTTGCTACTGCTGATTATGATTATGCTAATTTTTGTGATGATGATTATTGTGATAATGATGACGATACCAATGCTGCCTATGCTGATGATAATGACAGTGATGATGTTGATGTTGATGATTATAATTTATCAAATGTTATTTTATGGGCGATGAAAAAGACGATAAATATATTGTTATGAAAAATATGCTAAAATGAAAGCACATAGGTTGTTGATGGTTTACGCGTAAATTATTATCTCATTGATGATGATGTCAAAACGTACAACATTGCTACCGGATACGGTTTAATAGCGTCCCTAGATATGGTAGCAGACAGCCATTAAGTCAATATTAAATCACCGAATACCGCATGCAGCTTGTTCGCTGCGGATAATTAGTTGTAAATGCGTCAGCACTTACTACGCAAATAAGCAAACAAGCGCACAATGTTACAAAGACCTTTGTTTTAATCATCGCCTAATTTGTATTTCTCAGTCTCGTTAACGGAAATCCATTCGGCGAAACCGGATGACCCATACTGCTGACTAGATTGTCAAAAAGGATCAATGTACAATAGACAAAAAGTCCTGAATTCAGGGAATATTTGGAAAACAATCGCGCGCGTCAGCATAGTTTAAGGGTTAACTTGTTTCGTTTCCGAAAACTGATGGTCCGGGAAGTTTCATCTTAATCTGCGTGCGCTCATACTGAAAGTTATGATTAATTATCCTCCGATCATGATGTGTAAGGAAGGGTAACACGAAATTGTGTGAATAGTCGAATATATTGCGAAGCATTGGATCCTTGATTGGTGATTGATACGGCTACTCCGGTTTCATTGTTTTTACTTTTCAAATTTTTTAACGATATATTGCGGGCTATTCAATAATTTTATCTTCTGTTTTACTTCACATCAGCACCACAACAATAAATTGCGTCCACATCATGTGCCCGCGACCACAACATTTTAAAAAACAACTGGTACACCGCCTTCTTTTCAGCAGAGGTTACGATATTGTTTTGTAGCCGAGCATAGTTATTAAAAAAAAAATATATATAAGATGGGGTTTTTGTACACAAATATAATAGTATCGTAAAAATATGCGACTTGTTCATTGTCAACATCACATGAACCAACCTTCGTAAAGTCATTGAGGTTAGGATATCGGATTTTTCTCAAGAATTTTGCCAGAATAGTAAACAATTTTAATATTCGTATCGAATTGCATTTCCCGATTTTTAATTCACGGTCTGCATGTCTTCGGGAAACGTAAAAAAATCGTACTCACCGTTTGCATCCATTTTTTAAAATTGCCACCACAACGGAAGCTGCATTTCGACATTTTACGCACATAACATCGCAATGATTCCACCCCGTGATTACACAACATATGCGACAATATGCATATTAAATGACAGTGCAATATTATATTTAATTAAATATAGGAAGTATTATAAAAGTATATACATGTATGTAAGATTGATTGTTAATTTGTATATTCTGCTGTTACCCATAAGCAACTTCTCAATGAAACTACAACCCAAAGCGCAATATATGAGCGTGTCATCAAACAAATAGTCAACTTTACTTTTCATGTCATGACTTGTTCTATTTATTGACATACCACAATAGGTGAAAAACGCGAAAGTTCCTTCAAGTAAAGAAAACATAGACTATACCGTACATATTCGTTAATGTATACCGGCATAAACACATTCTTTTACATTCAGCTTCACACCAAGATTACTAATCAATTCATCAAGCAGTTCAGCTTACAATTTGCAGACAATCGCTGAAATTAAAATTTAATTAGCTTCAGTTTCCACTTTACGAAGCAATTTAACATATCCCTAGCACATTAAATAGAAGATGAAACGTATTCACATGCCAAGCGAAAATAGTAATCTTGTCGGTATTGTCGTGAACACGACGATCTCAAATACATGATTAATGCATGTATTTAAATCCATTATTTGAAAAATACGCACGACAAAAGAAGTGTAAACGCGTTTATATGAAAACATACGATCCTTGAGCTAATAAAAAGACAGTACATTTGTATATTGAACCAATACTACGTAGACTGTACTGGAATTAGCTAGGATGTATAGCAATGAGCTATTAAAATCATGGTCACACATGACCTGCAACCAATCAACACATTAAAGAGTAACTCCGAACCAAAATAAACCGATGGCTGCCTCAATCTCATTAAAAACATAACCAGTTTGATGCATTTATACTCTTCGGTTACTGTTACCGTAATTGATTCCGATGATGTTAGATTACCTTCTAGTAATAAGTGTTTACTCGGTGAGGTTTAAGGCCAATCGTATTATATAATAAGTAATTGTATTGGTTAATGAACACTTGCGATAAAACTGAAAAGTTCGACGTAACGTTGCCGCGATGTCTTCAGATCAAAACAGCGAAACATAACTGATGGTTTTAACCGGATTGTTTTAACAGATTGTTGGTGGTTGTCGTATAGCTTGTAATGATTTACTTAAAATGAGACATGTTACCATGCTCGTGTCAGATGAATGTTGGATGTGTATTGTAGGGTCATTCCAACATTGCTAGTTTTAGACAGTACGCAATGAACATCGAAACATGCTCACATTATGTTTAAATCTTGATCGTAAGACTTGGTCGTTACGCCCAAAAGTTGGCATTTGGTCGGTAGTTGGTCTGCAAGTTATCTTACATTTGCCTTACCGTGTAAAATATGTATTAATTGTATGCTATTCGTGCATGTTTTGAATATTTGTTTTTAAATAATTGAATCGCTTTGAACATAAATTATTAATACATTCTTATAATAATTGAAGATAAACACATCACTTTTTTTTATTTTTTTTTATTTTATTTGAATTAAGAATTTGGGAGTCGTTTGCTATGCATATGCAATAGTATCATAATGTACTATATCGTCGAAAATAGTACTATCAACACGTATCTTAATGTAGATTTAGTTTATTAGTGTAAATTATTATGCTAAGATTATAAAACAAATTAATAACATTGACTGATAATAGCATTTTTACTTGCCCAACTCGCATTTGAAAACATATAGCGCATTATGGAAGGACACAACTTTGATATTCACATATCGCTCATAGAGAAGAATTCCTCTTTCTGATGTGTGAGATATTGCATCGCGATCGATAACACATACTAGCATACGACGGATGTTATATGTCTGTTACATGTTGATTTACGTATCAGTCAACACAATTCCGGAACATAAACTATCCCCAAAGATGTTTATGCCCATTAGATATAATTCCAGTTTACATTCGGGGATCCGTAAGTGAAATTAATAAATAATTAATGACTTTTCGTGATTAAGTTCAATTGACAAATATTTATAGAAATTTGGCATTTTGAAGACAATACAATTGGAAGTATATTTATGTAAATATGGCATACCAACTTCTCATATTCGAATAGGTGTGTAGTTTAATTGCTAATGTTTTATTCATTTTTACCACAAATAAAGCGGAAGTGCTGATGCACAGCCTGACTTTTTGTCATAACAAATGGAAATATGGACATTAATACTCTCCAAGTAGTCATAATTATCGATTGTGTGCAGTACATGTGTTTGTATAGTCATTTAGTTACTATGAGAAATTGAAATTATTTATAAAACATTTAACTATGTATACTATTTCAATTGCGACCGGTTTATACTTCAAATATTCATATGTATCTTTTTATTGCGGAAAATGAATGTATTATAAATGTTCAACATGATAAACAGCAAAAAGCTAGTAAAGTAAAAAAATTAGCTCAACGTTTTCACTCATATATATATGACTTAATAATAGTGTAACCAAGCTTTCATAACTTTTCATCATCTTGGACAAGTTCAATAATAAAACACTAAGATATGTTTGTTTTTGTTAACTCCAGTTTCTAATTTATTCAATTCAAGATTTAAAAATATACACGTTGGATATTTGTCTTATTTATGATGTACCTCTTAAACGAACGTTTTTTGAAAATCCACTTTTAGCAAATAAATAATGAAACGTATGCTTAACGAAAATGCTCATACAAATTAGATGTGTGCAATACTGAGGACAAATTATAGCAAACCTGTTTTTCATCAACATATGTTGTTCATCCATGTATGTATTGCGTTTTACAAAACATACTAATTTTTCTATGTCTCCAAAAAACTAAAACATTACAAAGGTTTTATATTGCATGTGAATGTTTCTTTTATAACTATTTATCTTAATTCTCGAGCACTGGACTACAGGACTAATAAAAAACAGAGATAGTTTATATCCATCCCATACATGTTTGTCAAATCAACATTTTTTAAATGACACAGCCGTTTTGAATTATTATTGCTTTCTCTAAACTGAGCTATATCAGAGCAGAAATAATACGACACAATTAATTAAACGTATGTGCATCCTTATAAATTTGCAACAATATGATTGCATCGTATAGTATGCGTATAAATGGTAATTATCAGATTATCTGCACTTTTACTCAATGTTAACGTTATTAAGTGCAACGCCAGACAGACATTTTACAATATCAACAACTTCTATTATCACTAAATGATGGCATTTCACGCAACCCCGTTAGACAATTATTTGGATTGGAACTTTCTGATACATGCTGAGGCATCTTTCTTTTTTTTTTCAATGTAAAAATATACAATGTTTATATGTGCATGGTCAAGAACAAAGTTATATTATACAGCAGTAGTAATGTCAAACATACTATACATGAAATGCTAGTATTTACATTTGTTTTTATTGTTCGTAGTATATGTTGTTGTTTTTTTTAATTATAGTAATTAGAATAATAGATGAGTTGCGTAAAGTGGGATATATGACAACTGGACTGGGTTATGAGATTTTGATGTGTTTCCATTTTTTTTCCAACATGTAAAGTGTATCGTTGTTGAGGGCTATTTCTTTTTCAATTTGGATCTTTAGTTTTAAATAATTTATAAAACAGTTCAAAGTAGGTGTTTGTTTTTTGTATTTCATGCCGAATATGAAATATTTCATTAGTATAATAATGTAGTGTTATTAATTTCTGGTATGTTGAAGGTTTTTACACCGAAACTAATATTTAAGAGGGACAATTTAACTTTTATTTGTTGTCTCTCAAGAAATGTTGTCAATTGGTTCCATAGAGTTTGAATATGTTTACACTCCCAGAAAAGGTGTTCTATTGTTTCAATGTGTTTGCAGCATATATCACATAAATTTGTGTTGGATATGTTGCACTTAAAAAGATATTTATTTGTTGCTATTATTCTATTGATGTATTTATATTGAAACGATTTCACTGTGCTATCAATAGTTGCTTTATATGGCATGATAAATATGTGTTTCCAATTAAATTCTTGTTCTCGAAAAAGGAGTTTTGGAGTTTTCTACAGGGTTTTTAATTTGTAGCGTGTAAAATATTTTGTTCGTTTTGTTTTTTCTTGTAAGTATGTTTTCTACGAATTTTGTTTGAGAACATGGTGTGTTATTCGTATTCGCTATAGATTTAATATGCATGGGTATGCTTTTGATTAATGTGTAGTACTTCGGGAAATTGCTTGAAGGTATTCCGTATATGTAACATATATTATCAAAAGAATAGAAGTCCTTAATTCTGTAATCGTATAATTGGTCAACATATTTAATGTTTCGTTCAAACCAATGTTTATAGAAAAATGTCTGATTGTTTGAAGTTATGTCTTAATTGTTCCATAAAATAATTTTACTATTGGTTTGGATTTCTAGATTATGAGTAACATTACTCCATGCTGATAGAACATTAGATAGAAACATATTTTCGTTTGCAATTTCATGTAAGATATTATTGCTGATGTTACATTCAAAAAGTAAGGAATCACCATATTTTTTTAGAATTTTCTGGTAGTCTTTTTATTATCCAACATATTGCCCAAACTACTGGATTGCTTGTCGGATATCTGCATCACCAAAACGTTTTCAATAAAGAGTTATTCGTAGTGTTGTGTGCAAACTCATATATTTCATTTCACTTTAACATTGCTTATATAATTATTTGATATAAAGTCTATTTCATTTCAGAAAATGCTGAAATATAAGATGTGGTTTAGTTACAGACTGTGTTAACAATTCGTGGGAGACTAAAACACCCGTGTCATAATAGTGTTATAAAAATTCCCATACATTCAAATACATGTACAACAAAATAAATGAATGACAATAACATGTACTAGCTGTAAACACCACAGAATTTGGCTGTTAAAATAGTTGTTTCGACATGTTTGTATTCGGAAAAGAAACAATTGAAATAATTTTTCATAGCATTATTATTCGGTGTAACAATTAATGTTTATGTAGAAATAAACACAATAGCATTAAATCCACGATGCCACCCGTTCATTTCATAACTCAAAGTTAATAGAATAATTAATTATTTTTATTTTTATAAATGTAGATTTTGTTTATTTTCAGAAAATCGCGGTGGCCATGTGTGTATTTGTGATAACAAATGCTGCCCCGCTCGGAAATGTTTTGCCACCAGAGGTCGCTTAATGTGTAAACAGGCTTTCATCTTTAGCAATCATCACTTTTCTTAAGTCTTCAGTATCCGTCGACCTCAAACATCTAGAAGATGCAGGCAAATCAGCTGCCGAACGGATTGCGATCGACTACGCTGGTACTGAAATGCCCATACTTGAGACGCCCGATGATGTGCACTTGTATTGTATCCAGCAGTTCTTGTGGAAAGAGGACATGGTGCGATGGGAGGACTACAACATAACGAAGACGGACATTGACTTCGTTAAAGGCCTTCTTGAATCCGTACGTTTGCATTAAGAAAAGTTAACTTTACATTCAAATTGTTCAATTTTGTATTTGACCACTCCATCCCAATAAACGAAGTACTTAATTGTATATCATTGTAAGATACTTATACCGTGATTAGTATTATGAACCAAGCTGGTTAATAAATGACTAACAAGGCTTTTTGTTGTTTGTACCGTTCCATTTCCATAAATATTTCAGCAAACTTAACACTTATCATTGTCAAATAATAATAATTAAAAATGTGTTTTGGTATATAAGACAATGCGCTATAGGTGAATGTATGGTGTAGAATCGAAGTTTCGTAAGTACGCATGAATCGATATCTCTTATATGAGTTATGTATTTGGAAAAAACTAATACGTTAAATTTAAGTTTAAATTTGCTTAACCTTCTCAACACGAACAGACGCGAATCACTCAAGAAGCAAGCGTCAGTACAATCATTCACGTCCGAACAATGGTCCACGCGATAGGTTTCCGCCGACAGATTTCCGAATTCGACGGGAATTTAGACAGATATTTGACGGAGAAAGAAATGTATTTCATACAGTATTGCGTACGATGAAAACGGTATGGATATTAATGAGTGTTACAGTGTACACTTTATAACATTGAACGTGGTTCAATAAGCTTTCTGCATTTGTAACAATTGCGCTTACACCATTAGAAACCCGAAGGTTACAGGGATAAGTACTATATGATGTTTCGTTCTCATATATTGTAATCAAGACAGAATATAGTTCACACTTGTTTTTGTTTCGTTTCATAGAGCATCAGAAAGTACTTATTCGATTGATGTACTATATATTGAACCATCGAGCAAGCATTTCAATTGCATTACGAATGAACTGAAACTGTCTTGCATAGCTTATACAGTGGATTAATTTTTGAGTACAAATTGGTGAGATATAAATTTGTATTAACACATGTGTTAATGATTATTACCGGACTTAATGTTTAGTACGGCGCGCAATTCAACCGGTTTGCATTTTTTTTTTTGGATTGCATTGTTTTGAATTGCCGTTCCAATTTGTTACCCTATAATTAGTCATTTTGTTAAAGGTGTTGTTCCTTTAATGTAAAGACAATGTATACATTTGGGTACAATCCATTTAAAGTTATTATAAGTGGGCTATGTTTAGGTATTTCGCGATTGCAAACCAGTTAACACCAAAAATGCTTTGCATATACATTTCCGATGCGGGGCGACCTGCTTTAGTCATTTTCTTATATTCACTTTGGTGTTTCTGTTTGTTGTTTTTTTGCATTTTTTTTTACAGGATATTGGTCATTTTCCTTAAATAAACTAAGAGAGGATGTAGTTTAATTAGTATGAATGAGTTCAAACTCGAAATCAGATTAGGTGGGAGTTGCTATCTGAAACACCATTCGGGTATGTCAAAAAATTTAGAATGTAATTTACATACCAGCACATCCTACCATCTTTCCGCGTCTCATCCTGCTAATTCGGTTTTATTCCGTAGTATATACCTTAACCTGTCGTATGCAACTTTGAGCGGACGGACAATCGTAACCATTACCCTATTATTATTATTATTATTATTTTTATTATTATTATTATTATTATTATTATTATTATTATTATTATTATTATTATTATTAGTAGTAGTATTATTATTATAATTAACATCATCATCATTATTAATATTATTATCATTTTGCTACAGCATTTCGAACGTTTATAAATATTTGGTTTTATCCAAGACGTCATCAAAGCGTACTTTCACAGCCGTGTCCATCACAACATCCTCTACATACGAGTTGACCACAGGCAGCCCGTTTGCCCACAAGAATCGTGCCGGAGTCTGGACAGTCCTACGTTTATTTTTAACAAATTACCACTCGAGTGTTGAAGGAAATATAAAATTTCTATATGTATGTAAAGAAGGTATGTAGACCAACCGTTGTATGTTTACCAATCCGATATAAGACTAAAATGTTTCTCATATTTTAGGTGCGTCTTTCGTGAATTGACACAACAAATATAACGATTGTAAACAATCCAGATCAATACGAGATCAACCATGTTTATAATTATTAACCTATAAAAGACAATTAAATGATGTCAAAAATGGTTTCCATTTACACCCCTTAAATGTTAGGGTAAAGCCAGACGTGTCTAGATAACTATATATATAGGGAGAAACATATATGTGAACCACCAGATACACAGACATACAAACAGACATACAAATTCCCATAGAAGACATCGGCGTGTGCGCCGAGCTACGGTGCAGAATGAAGCAAATAGACTATGAAATCCCCATCCTCAAAAAAGGATGGTTCATTCATAGCTATATACCCCACCTTAACACCGCAACACATCTTATCTTGGGAACAATATATATATATAGTTGTATTTTAATTTACCAATAATGATTGAGTGCAGTAAAACAGGAAATCCAAATGTAATACCAAAATAAAGTTTATGGAAGGCACGAACAATTTGATTCGGTCCACAAGTGGAAAATAATAAAATGTCTGTAATTTATATAATACGTACGCGATGTGCTGTGCATCCGAAGTTATACGTGTATACACCGTTGCTATAGTACAGATTGACGCCACATAGCTGCACAATGACACAACGTGTATTACTACATGTGTTAGCAATTGATACATGCATACTTGTTTACTCGGCAAATCGGCCATTTAGAAAAAAAGTATAACGAAAGCTAACAATAAAGACATATTCAAGTACGTTGTTCAAGTATGTGTTAACTACATTTCATATGAAGCGTTGTACAAAACATATTGTTATGTTGTGATTTGTTTAGTATAAGTGGGGTGATCCAAATGGTCAGTTGGCTAAAGGATGGTGGAAAGTGTATTAATGGTTGCAGAGGAATTCTCCTTGATAGTGGTTACGCAATACCTTGCAGGGCATCTACTTACAGGGCTGCTTCAACACGTTTTGGTAGCTCTGGTGTAGTGTCGTCGATGACGAGTATGAATGTGGTGGGTGACAAATCTCCTCCTTGTGAGACATCTGTACGTTTAGCCCAGCGACCGTCTACCGACACACGTGCTCTCTGGTTGTGCAGGCACGACTTGCTAGGTCCATCGGTAATTTTTTTCATTAATATCACAGCAAAGAAGCTTCACAAGGAGCCGGTCAAATGCCTTATATAGGTCTGTGAAGATAGCAGGGGTCACCTACTGAGCCTAGAATGCGTCTTCTTTAACCGGATCAAAGTGTGTTGTCTGGACGTCTGTAATCCTGTATCTTCTGAAACCGGCTAGCTCCGATGCCGTGATGAACTCTGTCTCCATGTACTACTCTGTGCGCTGTTTGACAATGCGTTCCATGGCCTTGGAGTTTGAACGCGTTTTCCCCTTTATCATGACAGGAATCATTATGGCCTCCTTCCAGCACTGGGTTACCTGGCCCAGCAACCAGCTGACATTGAAGATGTACAGTAGCTTCTGAAGGGCTCTAATGCCTATGTAATGGATAATTGAGTTGTTGATGTTGTCATGGCTAAGAGATTGCAGTTTAATGAGTTGTCGGACAGCCATATATGTCTTCGTATGTGATATATTTTGCCATGTCTTTAGGCGCATGCTTTTTTGCCGGTCCATTCTCTTTCTTTCAGCAGAACTTATTTCATAGTGCCCTTGATACTGAGGTGTAGCTCTTCTTTGAGTATGCTTGAGCCAAACTATTTGCGGCCGCATAATCTATATGATTGTGTGCACGTGTTTTGTCCGTCAGGACAGCTTGGTGGTGTTTCTTTTCATGTTCAGTGTTTATTTATTTTCTCGCCAGCTTTTTGTTACACTGTAAAGCTTGATTTTCAAGTATCGGGTCTTGCTTTCTTGGAGTTGTGATCTTGACTGGGGTTGTTCTCGGCCTCTTTGGTTTCTTGGTCAGGTTGTCCTGCGCATTATGTAGAGTTTCGTCCAGTATAGAGAATATATCTTCCTGACCCATCTAGGTATTGTTTATGATATGGCCTTGAAGATGTGGGCATTTAAGACCCTCGCTTTTTTGTCGAAGTGTTTTCATGTTTACGTCCGGTCGATGCCCCGGGTACTTTGGGGACACTGTTTGGTTTTCTTGTAATACCGTCTTAGTGGATATAGAACAGGGATTGAGCTTCTAAAGATCGTAAAAGGAATTGGTCAATGGTCATTTCCTCCAAACTGCGGCCAACCAAGCGATATTTCTATGTGCAATCTCTGTGCACGCGGCTAGGTCTAAGTTGTCACATTCCAGCCACGGGAGTGTAATGTAGGCTGGCAAGAGGGGTCGTTGACGATTATCATGAGTTTCTCTTCTTTTCACGCGCCTGTATATTCTCCTCTGTTGTTAATAGTGCCATATCTCCAACTCTAGGACTGGCCGTTGAAGTCTTCAGCAATGAAGAAACCACTGTCTTGGAACAACTGGATGGTATCTTATGACAGAATCGTGTCGTTGGACAGTACAAGTGTACCAGCTATATTGAGCCATTGTTGGTGGACATCTTGATGTGAATATATTCTGCCTCCTCAATTTAGTTCTGTTTTCGCTGGCATTCTGATTGTTAATGACCAAGGTTCACTTCTCCATTGGTCCATTCTTGAATGCCACTTCTAAACAACAGGTACCCTCTGATCTAAAAGGGCTTCACCTCTACCAAGGATGTTTCCTGTATGTAGCAAATGTAAATGCAAAACTCTCTCTCTCTCTCTCTCTGCCATCATGTATTACACTCCAAATGCATTCCAGTGCATGCTGTGATTACTTGGTTCTCTTTTTGTCTGGTTGTGGACAGTAGCTATACTGTCGTAACCTTTTTCAACAGGACGAGTTCAAAGGACCACTCATCTGAGGCACTTCACCAACCTGGTAGGACTTCACAGGGTGAGCATTAGTTTCGTTATCTTCAACCCCGATTGAAATATTTTGATAAATTGAGAAGCATTATGGATTTTTAAAGTTCGCTGAGCAGTCTGATACATCCGTACTCAGGACTCAGGGTTTCAGACAGTATTAGCTCAATCTTAGTTCAAAGTTTAATTATCTCCCATGTTAGCACAGAGAGCGAGTGTTTCCATACCCTTGGGCTAAAGATTATAGCTCCCCTCTTGATTGCGTGGTGGTCCTGTCGTGGTACATACGGGATGTCCTCATTGGGATGACAGAGCAAATCTTAATCCCCCATATTCTCGTAAGAACACAGCCACTTGAGCTGTTTTTTTCTAGGACGTCCTGGCTTATCTCACATCTAGCGCCTATAACTAAAGGCTGTCCTACTATCCGCGACCTTGGGACTCGCTGGGTTGGGGATTGTCGCTCAACTTCTTTGTTTGAGATTATCTACCCCATGTCTCAGGTTCAATAAGACGTGAATAAGCACATAAGAGCTTTGGTACAATATGTAATTATTTATACATTGAATTGGGACACAAATATGTTAATACGAACATGGTTACACGAAGTTGCGTACATTTAGGAAGGCTATCACTGACATTTATATATTCAAATATAATAATAACTGACCTTGACACATCGGCATATTTTTGTGTGGATTTCAAAGGTCAGTTTGCTAATATTACTTTAATTAACTTGTTTCCACAGTCCGCAAATAAATGACAGTCAAGTGGATCCCTTTTCTGTTTACATATCTTGCAAAATCGTTCGTTTGATACTGCTTGTACTGCGGAAAAAAGCTTCAAAAGTGCATACAAAAAATACACACATATTTGGCCAGTTAAAACTAGGACTGGGTTTATCAATTATTGCTTAAAGTACCTTGTTTCCACAGTCGGCGAAAAATCGACATTCACGTGGATCCTGTATGTGAGTACATGTCTTGTATAAGCGTATGGTGGATACTGCTTGTACTGCGGAAACAGGCTTCACACGTGAATCAAACACAAACATTTTTGGCCAGTATAAACTAGGACTGGGTTGATCAATTATGTGTTTAATTAATTGTCACTGGTACATTGTAAGCGCATAGATACATTTTCTTACCGCTGAACTTAAAATATTCTGAGAAACTCTTAATAACATGAAAGCGGAAGAGACATTTAGTATATTTGTAGTTCAAAAAGCATATATGCGTATATTTATGTAAAAATTGTTGACAGTGAACATGCATAATATGCTATTTGCATGAAATTACATAACCAATGTAAACAATGCTTGGAATGCTGAGAATCCAATTTGTGTATCCGCATTGAAATGAAATCTCATTTAAAGCATCCAAGTTAACGATAGAAAATGTAACATGACCCGATATTACAATTTACTTAAAACGTGGTTGGAAACCATATCTTAAGATTTCATTTTTTTCAACACCAAAATAAAAAAGTACTATTAACTACAACATATATTTTCAGGAGTATTGGCCGCGTAGCTCACTTGGCTATGAACCCTGGATTGTACATTAGGGAATTATGAAAAACACTGGCCACATTAATACTCAGCGGATTGGGCAATGCAAATGTGTAAACGGTTATTTTTACCCCTACACCTGATTTAAGAATGCCATGTGTCAGCCACTTGCATAAGAATGTCCACGACTAATTTGTAAATGGCTGTTCATGCAAAGGAAAATTAGGTTAGGTAACCGCCGTAATATGACTGAAATACTGTTTAAGACGGCCAACAATCCATATATTAGCCATTCAGGATAACACGAGGATAAACAAGTAATGTGTGTACGTCATTCAGTTCATACTTATAAATATATATGTATTGTCATTAACACAGGAGCAAGGCATTAACTCAAGTAATCCGAAAGAAAACAAACCGAAGTATTTTTTCAAATATAAATGTGCCCGTGGGATTACGGATGCCCCCGTTATATGCATTTGCCCTAAAAATCCGCTAACGCTTAAATTCACATGTGAAAGTGAGCAAGTTCACTCGCTCCCTAATATGTTCGTAACAGTGTAGTCATCTAGCATCAACGATATTCAAGTAATGCGCTGCAAAGATTAAACAATGTCATTTTTTTTGTTATAAAGGCTCAAAATCTCCGGTTGTGTAGAAAATATCTGAACATATCTGAACATAAACATAGAGGTGTGCAACTTAACATGCTGATTAATATGTTTGTAAAGTTGCAACCTTCTAGCAGCACTACTTTTTTAGTTACGCGGGACACAAGGAATGGAAAGGACGGACGGGGAAGGTGAACATCTATATAATATGGAAGTTGAGTTTGCGCAACACATGTGTTAAATACATTTTGTTGTGCTGGTAAAATGCCTTAATTGTTTTTGCTGATTTAATGGTCTTATTCCAATAGACTCTATTTTAAATCGTTATTTCCTATTGGACACCGAACGTTTATGGTTCACAATTGGTATAACATACAAATAAGATATGTTAATGGCGCTATGAAGTACAAAAGAACATTTAAATAAAAACAATTCTAACAAAAACTTCAAATCATGATGAAAGTGGCAGTTCTATTGTCGCCAATAATGATGATGGAAGTGTTGGAGTTGCTGCCGCTAATGTCGATGATGGCGGCAGAGAATCTAGCTCTGCTGATGCCGCTTCCGACCCTGATGCTGATGGCGGCAATTCAAAAAAAAAGCACATCTGACGTAAGGCCTTCCCTAGGAAATTACTTCTCGTTGTTACAAATAAGTCATTACCCACAGTTTATATTTTCTACTTTATTTTAAGAATGCGACTAGTGGTCCTTTTAAACGCATTGAGTGCAAAATATACTAACAAACCTTTTTTATAAATGTTGTAAATACATGTATTTGCTATTTTAAAATAATTAAATTAAATGAAAACAAAACTAACATTCCACCAAATGAATTAATACGTGTAGCTGTAAACAGTACTCTGATAAAAACAAAAAAGCCATCTGGCAGGTTTAGAACCGATGTTTTGTTCATATATGACATGAATTTGTAGAGCATATAATATATTATCTGTATCAAATCATCGCATAGTATAAGATTCGTACATCAAAATAGCTACGATTTTACATTGTGATTGTAAAACAAGAATGAAATTCCGTATTATTTTTAAGCAAAACATTTCTAAAATGTTAGTAATATTTTAAGAAAGATTTGACCTGTATATGAAAGCTACTGTTAACGGCTACATTTTACAAACAACACATATGCCGTACATTTATACAACATGTCATGTCAACTTTTTAATGTCGAAAGCGCCGTGATCATGTCGCAAATAGACTGTAACACCTTCTTACATGTCGTAACAACGCAGTACACGATGTAGGGATGTTGCGAGAGAGCTGTAAATACGACAGTTTGGACAAAGTCGAGCTATAATTATCGCACGATAACGGGCAGCAAATAATAATTTACGTTAACGACTCTGTCAGGACGCTGTGTACGCGCAATAGAATACTAATTTATCAACAAAATATGTCTCCTACACATTTTCGAGGCGATCACTTGGAGAACTGGCAGATGTTTAGAGGCCATACTGAGACATTTACATCCTCTGTGAATATCCCATTATCAAATAGCATGAGCCGTCGCTCTTAGTCAAGCAGACATTTGAAAATAAAAGTCGCCTTTCTCGGCTTGACTATTACAAGCCCATTAGGGTTAAAAACAAAGAGCCATGTATTGGCCCTTTGATTTGTACTCGTTAGATTTAGTCAGTTGGACCTAAATAACGGAATATGCATTCATAGATATATCCGAAGTACCGAGTTGTTTAAGCTTGTGTATAAGGCAGTTACGTCTAACGAATGACTTTATAATATCGTAATAAACAAACCACTTTGAAATTCGCTCGACAAACAAAAAACGTGTATATTATGGTTTTACATTTCAATAAGACTGTGGAATGTCCATGTAAAAAAAACCTATTGTTTGTTTTCGAATAGTTGTACATGCATTACAACGCAGTCGTGCTCATAATTTGCATTCTTTAATGATTCCATAATATGTAATGAGAGTTTGGGAGGTATTACTACCGTTTTTATACAGTCATCTGCAAAGCTTGCATGTTCAGGACTGGAGGAATAAGCTCCGACAACTTTTCTTTTATTTTAAATTACTTTCCATGTGTATTACGAACATCTTACAATTACAGCTTAGAAATGAATACCATTCGCATTTGTTAATGGTAATTTTATTGTTTGACATCAGGTTCCAAACTAGGGAGTAACGGATCTTTTATGAATGAATTTTTTATGCTGAATTCAACATAGAAAATGCACGTCATTGAGGTGATGTAGTACCTCTGATATGGTAACTGACTTTCTTTGTGACATTGGAACAATATTGGGAATTTTGTCCCACCTCTTGCAATGATTTCCACAGCCTTGTCGTATGATCGTATGTATGCAGTTGCGTCTTTTGGTGTGATCCACATTATTCCTGAGCATGGTTTGTACTGCAGCGTGTCGGTCTCGGTGGTGATGCACATTGGTTTGCACATTTTCCCGCATCCGTGATTTGCAGTTACCATAGAAATAGACGGTCCGACCTCTGGAACCCTTATGGCGATGATGGCATGGGCGGAAGGAAGAGCATTGCGGGTGTCTACAATGGCGTAGTCGGTGTTTTCTCCCAGATAATTTAGGCCTTGTGCGGAAACTTTAATATGAGTCGATATTGCGTCCGATGGAAGACATTTCGTACTCGAAGTCTGGGCAGAGTTGTCGGTTCCAATAATGCTGTATGTCACCTGAACAGGAACAAAGAGCCAGTCAGAGGCCGATGAGTTGGTAGTGTAAGAGCTAGGGTATTGCATATATGAATCTAGTGTTTCCGAAACAGGTACGGGGAGCAATGTCATCGGTTCCGCAACTGGAAATGCATTTCCTGAGTAAACAGCTTGCGTGGCCTTTTCGACGTTTTGCAATGCAAGTACACCGCTAGCATTGTTCGTGCCCAAAACGTCTGATGTTCGACCATCGGATTCTGTGCCAAGAAACTTCTTTTATTTCATGTGGCTGCGAGCTATTTCGCTGATTTGAATTTTCACCAACAAATGGGATAGACACCATTTCTTTCTGTGGTGCGGCCCTCCTCTTACGTTTAAAAGCTCCCATGCCGGCCATGATTGCCTGGCCCTCCTGAGTTCTTGGTTCAGAGGGAGGCCCGTCGAATAATCCGCCGATGTCGAGCATTGCTACCTCAGCTCTTGCTTGAGCTGCTCTTGGGGATGCTGCCGTTCCAGCAGCAGAGAACTCCATACCTGCACCCAAAGCTGAAACTCCTTCATCGGCAGCAAGCATACGTTGAACAGAAACGCAAACTCCGCGGGTCGAGTTGCATCTTAAATATGGAGAGCCGCAATCCGGGCACCTAGGAGAAGGTTCGTATCTAAACCACATTCGCGTCCAGAAGCTTCGATAACCATCAATGTTGACGTATCCTGGCAATCCGTCCATTGGTCTCATTGCGGCATGTAGACCAGGAGCGTCTGGATAGTCAACGTTTGGGTTAACTCGACAGTCACGGGCCTGGTGCATTCGGAACATTTCCCAAATGTAGTCTATAAATGCGTGGTGGAGAAAAAAAACTGGATCGTGGGCGGATGTATTTAGCCCACTCATCTGTCCACCAACCCATAGGTGAGGACCACCGTGGTATCCTTCAAAGTCGAACGGAGGTAACGCAGTTGGACGCACGATTTCGCAAGTCCGACATCGGGTCATGATCATTGAGATATTCTCTTTGGTGCGCAGCGAACTTTCACCGCCTATATTTCTGGTCAGAGGATTAATAGGTGCTGCCCAGTTGGCAAAGGGTCCCGTGGTAACCACTCCGTCACCGTTTCCAAAGAAGGCTGGTGAGAATACGATTGAGGTTGCTGAATTGTCCATGTCGAAGTCGAGCGTTGAGTCCCAGTACGGCAATGAAATTCGTCTGTTTATTCTTCGCATTGCTTCTTCGAAGCTGCAACAAAACTATTTCAATGTGCATAGACGATTCAATATTTACAGAAACGTAACAGACTTAATACAATTTCATTTCAGAAAATTCAGAACGTATATTGTATATACATGTTTCGTACAGTGCTACATATACTCTGTGAAATCCAAGAAAGTTGGAACCCCCATGAGCGGACCTCATCATAATGCCCCGATGGAGATTACCGAACGTGTTGTACTGTCCATTCTGAAATATCATGTAAACACACAAATGCAAATGTGAATATTATCTTGTATGCAAACAGGATGGAGTTGATTCTTGTTTTCATTGATAGAAATCATCATAAATTGATTAATCATTTGAATGAGCAATATTCATTACTTAACATAGTATTAAACAGATTGAAATCAGCGCGATTGTAAGTAAATCCGACGTCTGATTGCGATGCATTCACTTGTAGAATTACAAAATTGTCGTTTGCGATATATCATGTTTATGCTTCCCGAGGAAGAATGTAAATGGTTATCCCCATAATTCAGGATGGAAACGATGCACCAATTTACAAGTCGTCAAACTAATCGATGGATTCGCCCATTTAAATTTCTTACAAAAAACGCTCATTCCATTGCTTCCACAATATTTGTTGTTTTTTTTGGCGGACAAAATGGAGACGATAAAAGGTATTTTGTTGTCTGATCAGTTAGTTGGATGGCGAAGGATAATGTTTTTTAGGTAACACCCAATTATAATCATACCATTTTCATCATGCGCACTGTTTCGTGAAATGCATTTCTTTCTCCGTCGGATATCCGTCTATATTCCCGTCGGATGCGGAATCCTGTCGGCGGGATTATACCACCGGTCTGGCGCTTGCTTCTTGAGTGATTTGGCCCTGTTGGTCTCATCAACTTATTCAACGATAAATGGAAAATTTCACATCACTGTTTAAAAGAAAATTAAAATGGTAAATAGAAACATGCGGATGCATGTGTGCATAGCTTGGATATTTTTATATTTTCGGTCCTTGCCACGAGATGTTAATACATGTAATAAAATCACTTGTTTTAATTTAATGTCAGCATTATCCGATTTTGGGGGAAAATTATATTGATTAACCCTATTATACATTTTACCACAAGAGAATTACATCGGTTGTAATTCATAGACATCACTTTTTTTTAAATATCTTGCAATCACATCAAATTAACAAATAGGACGCTTATTGGTGGATATCAAAAGTTATAAAGTACAATTGTTTTTTAATACAAAGCCTGTTTTTACATGCGTAGTTAATGATAAAATCATGCTGGCTTAATTTATCTGACGATTATATTCAATTGAGATAGGTTTCTGACTAGTTTAATCATACAAATGATCAATTTAATAAGATAACAAGTACTACTCAGGAGTTTAAGTATGTGAATAAACGTTTTACCCTACTTGAAGAGCTAAAGGCTGTAAGAATCGTTATACTTACTGATTCAAGAAGGCTGTTAATAAAGTCCATGTCCGTCTTCGTGATGTTGTAGTCCTCCCAACGAATCATGTCAGCTTTCCACAGGAACCGCCGTATACAATACAGGTGCACATCCTCTGGCGTATCCAGTCTTGGCACTTCGGTACCAGCGTAGTCGATTGCTATCTTTACGCCAGCATGTTGTCCAGCATTTTCCTGTTGTTTGATATCTACAACGGATACCGAGGCCTTTTGACCCGTGACGTGTGCAAAAGGTGTAAGTCTGTTCACACAGTCGACGAGCTCCGGAGGCAAGAAATTGCCGAGCGGGGTAGCATGTGTAATCACCGATACACACAAGACCACCGCGATTTTCTGAAAATATAGCAATTGATATGAGATACAATCTTAAAACAAATTTGTGTCCTCCGAATATTTTCATTTCTCGAATATGCGCTATGTTACTGGGATGTGGATTTGTAACGATAGAACATGATAACAACGGCATAAGACATCTAATACTTTTAAGTCAAGTCATGTGCAAACATATATTTCAATTGCTTTGCTCAATAAACTGCTGGAGTTTGTTTATATACGTTGCATCCGTAGAGTTTATTTGGGGTATCTGTTTATTTACATCTTATCTTTTTCATGACGTAGCACAATCACTTTTGGTTTTCTTTCAAATACCAAACAAATTGCAGTTTTACACTATTCGTGAAATTCATATTTTATCATGCAACACTTAAAAAAAAAAAAAAATATATATAGCATTTGACTTTTTTGTATATATTTGAACATAATGATGAAAATGTGTGTGTGACGTTTCGATTTATTAACGACTTATCAATTAAATAAGCAATCGCAATATTTGAGTGCCGGTCCCTAAGCATAATGGATAATTTTTTTTTTTATTTAATAACCTTATTAATTAAATACCATCGATTCCCCATCTATTTCGGCATAAGTTATTCTGAGAATGTGTTAGTGAATATGAGTCATTTATACAACACTACGGAAGTAGTCTGTCTTACATATCAGTATAGTCAACTTACAATGCGTGCATTATGACATTTACCAATCAAAACAATCAATTATCAGCGCGCGAAACTAAAACTTGTGACATGTCACGCTGACAGGGTCTATTAAATCTGACATACTTTTATGTTGCGTGCAACATTTTTAATGCAACATCCAACGTGTTTAAGCCCAAGCTTGGTATATTTAACAGCAATAGAAACACATTGATCTATTTCAATTGCATACACGGCATTCTGAAATTTCTTCTATCGCAGAAATTGTATACGTTATATGTACAGATATGCAATTAATAAGCTAGAGTGACTGAAGTAACTTTTTAAAGTTTCCTCAAAATAATGTAAAGTATATTGAAGCGTATATTTTGAAACCTACAAACTGTCGCCCGGATATGCTTGCTATTCATGTCACAATTTAGATGTGTATACATTTGCATTGTCACCAAAATTACTGACAATGAAGATCCTTACAAACATGGATTTTGAGAATATAGAAAAATAAAAAGCCTATTAATTTCCTCTATGCCCATTATTATATTACAGTTAAAATCTGTAACACCTGTGTTTCTGGAATACTGGAAAACAAGTGCATCGCTCCATTTGGGAAATGACATTCACAATTCAAATATGAGGAAATTAAATCCGACAAAGACGCTGTTGTTTTGTCATCAGAATGTAAATGTATGTTAATGTATGCACACCTCATTTGCATTAACTGATAAGTAAACGTAAACAAAACATTATCGAATATCACACAGCGACCCCATTTCACACTGTGTTTGACACTAATTTGCTTTTAAGGTCTTGCTTTGTTTAAAGGTCGCGTGTGTAAATTTGTATAAATATTTTTATGTTTTGATTCAGGAGAGTGCATACATGTGAAAAAAAAACAACGTATGTATGCACTTTACATTTATATGCATTTTATATCTTATAGAAGTAAAAAAAATATATTGGCTCTCAATTGCATGTGTAATACTATTTATTTCGAAATCTATTAACACATCTATCTATGCCTTATTGAATACATCAACATTAAATTAATTAATGCATACTGGATTTAAATTAAAAATATAAAAATAGTTTTTGCAAATACATATATTATATGTATAGAAATAATGTTTACATGTGAGCAAGATCAACAGAGTTTTAAGTTACCCGACAGGTACAGTTTGTTTTTATCTAAGTAAAAACCGGATATTGAAAAGCTTTTTAAAATATTCCGTTGTCATATATTACAATTTTTATCTCATTTTATTGTACTAGTGCAAACTATTACTTATAATTCCGTTCTCACAATAGGTTTGTTAATAATATCCGTTTTTCCGTTTTTAAAACTTATTTAATTCGAATGTTGTTTTTTTTGTTTCTATAAATCTTCATATTTTGAAAAATCATTGACATAACGTATTTGTTTCCAAATCAGACATTTTGATTTAACGTGTGTTTATGTACATTGCATGACCATTACATGTTCGTCTTACTATATGCAGTTATCTTATATGATTAGATTTTGGTTTTGTAAATAAATAGTAAAATAACAAAACTTACTTGCAACAACCCCATGGCAAAAGTGGAATTAAAACATATGTGTTCCAGACGACGACCTTAAACGGTCTGAGGTTGGGCTAAGTGTCTTGTTTATAAATACGTGAACTGTGATGGTACAACCATTGCCATCCACTAGTCCAAAGGCATAGCCATGGTTAAATATGTTTAGAGGTTGAAATGGAGAATAAAGATGACATACACACTTTGGAGTGTGTTATAAGCCTTTATCGTTATGAGATTTACACACACACACAACGACAAAACAACAAAACAAAAACGTATACGTTATTTGTGTATACAATTATACTAACTGCTGTTTGTTCTTCGAATAGTATTATTTAAATGAAATGTCGGCTCATAACATATTTAATTTTCATTATATGAGGTATTTACAAGATTAAACGAGTGTTTGGCATTATTACAATAATTGTAATATCATGTCCAAAAATGTGTTATCCTCATATACCGGTAATTGATTAGAAAACAGTTAATTTTTTAGCCTTTCAGCTGGAACTAAAGCTACGCACTTAAAATTGACAATGAACCATTAAAATAACCAAACATATGTAGACGTTGTTATATCAAAGAAAAGGAAAAGAAACACATGTCATCTTGACGTAATTGCATCTGATGCAAGTACGGCAATCGTCAGATACTGTTCTAAGAACGTGCAATAGTAGCAGGTACACCGATTATATATTTCACTCTTGCCAGAGATACGTTTGTTAACTGAACTTCGTGATATGACCGAAATGCGAAAGCCCAACAAACAATAAAAAACAAAGGTATTGACGACTGATGAAGATATTGTTTCGTTTTTGTAGGGCAAAATGCATCACTTTACAGAATAGACATATCCTTGACCTGTTTTGTTCTCGTATCTCCACCTGGTACAGGTACAAGCTCATACAAATGTTAGACATGAAAACGTTAATTAAATCTGCTAACGGACACATTTCTTACAGTACAAACACAATTTCGGTTGTTAGCGGATTGGTAACTTTTAATAGAAAGACAATCAAATGTTTAGTCGGCACGATAGTTCAGATTTTTCGTGTATCTGCGTTATGCAATTGACGAGCCGAGACATTTATATATCGGGGTCACCAGTTAAGACAATCTGACACGAACTTGTAAAAAAAACATTTAAAGTACCGTCGTGAGGCATACATAAACAAACAACAGCGAATTTAAAAAGGAATAAAGCTTATAGAGGTAATCAATTTTATCAACAGTGTCGAAGAACACGTATATGTGGTTAAAGTAAATTGCAGGACTCAATTGAACTGCTTGTTATCTATTATTGACATGTCAATATGACTGTTTGGCCAAAAGTCACCGCTCAGTGAATTATTTTCTCCGGATAGTGACTTAAGAGCGGTCAAACGTATATGACATTGAAGGCGAAAACACAACACAAATAGAAAGGCCATTTTAATAAGGACCTCATGATATAGTAAGATATTTCTCATTTTGGAGAAGCTAAAATTATGTATGACTGTGTACAAATGCTAATTCCCGTTTCATCTAGCTTTAATTGCATCGAGTTTAATTCATAAAATATATTTTGATTCTACTTTGGTCTTTCCCGATGGCATCACATCCTCGATTGTGTGAGGCAGTGCATTTGTAACAATGCAACGTTATCAGCATGTAGACCTTGTCGTATTCGATTTATATGCAAATGTAAGTGTAATGAAACGATGTGGTTCAAATTAATGATATTTTATATATTTCCGTATTAAGCATTGTTAACGAACTACAATTAATTGCAGCAACAGTTTTCTGACACAATATAAAATACAACCAACAATAAACAAGCCAATCAAGTATTAAGATAAAATACAAATAAAAATTCGTGTCATTATGGTAAATGATGCTATTACTGCGCCTACAAGATCGTACATTTTTTTCTTTGACACCAGAAGCAACAGTGATTCGACCTTTACCTAAGATGTATAACAAAAACCACAGTTGTCGAAAACGTTCAGTTATACGTTTACGCATGTATTACTATAATAAATAGCATTACATTAAAAGCTACATGTTTCTCAAATAGTTGACAAATGTATCAATGGGTCGTTTAATTGTTATTTTAAATATAACAGAAGGTGAGAAAATGAGATCTGAAAAACTTCCATTTTAACCAAGTAATTATGTTACAAGTCTTTGAGCACGATTATTTTCCCAAAATTATGCTAGATTTTTCCTTACACATTTTGGCAAATGGAGCAGTTTTACGAATTCGTGTTATGGAAATAGGAGCGAATAAATGAGAACGACTTGGCACCTTTAGTTCTGTGTATAATTCTACATCATGACTTATGTAATGTGCATGTTTGGTAATACAAAATGCATTTGAAAAGTGTGTTTCTAGTCTTTCATAATGATATTATTAAAAGTGGTCGACCATTTCGATAAAGAACCTGATAAAATGTAATTATTTTTAATGCATCATACACAGACCGAGTTTATTTTGTATTTTTAATTGCCTGATATTATAATTTACAAAAGTGTTCATAGCTATGAAATGTCAGTAATTCTGTGTTGCTGGCAAAAACAAAACGAATCATATGAGCTCCTTTCACAAACCAAGATTGTATAATTTTCTTTTGTTGTCAATATGATTTTATGGATGGTAGAATATTGGATTTTGCAGTAAGTATGTGTTGTATTAAATAGTTCTGCATTGCAAAATACAACATAGGATGTTAATATATTTTCCCAAAAAAATATGTTGATTTCTTTTGATGAGTTTTCGCTGACAAGTTTACGCATCCAGTAACAATTTGAAGAGCCTATGAAAAACACGTAGATCGACCATTGATAAGCATCCGTTTGCACAATTCATTTGTTAATACATGTTTGTTAACTTTCGATATACCGTTCCAGACAAAGTTAAACAGTTAAACCGATCAGTTAACTGTGTCAATATAGATTTGATGGGGCAAGAAGGTAAACACAAACAAATGATAAAGTATTGGCATAGCTTGTTTACATGTGCTTGGCCAATAGGCATTAGTATGTTCCTTGGTCAGTTTCTTAATACTGTTTTTACTTTTGGTAATGTCTCATTAAAAATCAATGTTAAGGTCAACATGAAATAATAGGTAAATTATGTCATTTTGTTTTGATCGATTCAACTGCCATCGTGTTTTGATGCTTTCAGAACTAAACTTACGCTACCCGTCCTGGCTACTACATTTTTCTTGGCGTCATGCTTCGCGACCATGTTTTAAAAAATACTCAGAAATCGAAATTGTTTCAGAATACATTTGAGTTAATATGCTAAACATGAAAAGAGGATAACAAACAACAAACAGATGGATGCATGACACAACACTATATAACTAAATGAAGCATGTATATGTGTTTGGAAAAAAAACTAACCTTGTAACACTTTCAATACATTTTCTTCAAAAAAAAATTGTCTTATTCTAATTGCTTTTACGATCTTGACACGCTTCGTGTGAGCATTTTAGTTCGGTGTTTAATTTGTTCATGATAAACTGATTATCTCGTCATTATCAGATAATGTCCATATACTATACAGACAATAAATAACAACATGTTGACTTTTTGTACAATGCTGAAACATCAAAGTATCGAGCTTTTCTAACTGTTCTTACGTTGTAAGCATCACCCCAAACAACTTAACGTGTTGTTAACGCACTAACAACAAACTTAACGTGTTTTTACATTACAAACCAATAAACGTGTTGTTACCGTCACATTTGGCAGACGAATGTCCGGTCATTAAACACGATTTACGATATCGCCATGTCTTCTATTGATATTAGCATTGAGCAGTCCTCTCGAGGTGATATTTAACATTAATCTACATAACTCGTGCGTTAATTACATATGTAACGCATTGTAAAATACTTATATTTTTCTTATATATGTTGAGACGTTGTGGATGATATTTCTATGAATAATCTTAAATTTAATTTGCCCTGTGCATCAAAACAATAACTGTACTTTATTTTTGGCGTTACAATTACAAACAGTGCGCAGCAACGTATTACGTGTGAGCACTCAAGAGATGATGACCAATCATTCAGAAAATTGGCCTAACTTTACTTGTAGGGAACATTCATAGCTATATATATATATTTATCGGCGTGGAACACGTTTCACGCTTTTGGATGCCAATCTTCAAATATTAACGACTTTCGAATTAAATACATCTGCTAATGATATAACGTTACTTGGTTTTTCAAAATTGGCTATTCTAATGGCAAACTATTCAATAACTTTATTTAACGTGGCATTTAACGACCTTATAACTTATGACACAATATTACACACATCGACACAGTACGTGGCTATATGTGGACTTTGTCATACATAATCGCATTTCCAAACTTAATTCCGATACGGCTCCACTACCTTTCAGTTGATGGTTAAGAACTTTGTATCAACAGCGTTTTTGCATTTTTCAAAAAAATAACTATGACTTATAGTACGAAAAACGTCGTTTGTTTACGCGTGTTCAAAGAGATGGCACATTTTTTTTACACTGATGATAACAGAGTGTATATGTATAACACTTCCACATGCGCTTGTTGAGTAGCTCGTCACGAGTGTTTGAGGAATATTTGGTGCATTTGCCTCGGGTCTTACGGCAAAATATCTATGATGAGTACTTGAAGTTACTTAATTGACTTTAAAATAAGAAATCGTGGAACCAATTGTACTTTTCACAAAGGAATAATTAATAATTGGTAAAGAGATCGTTATATGCTAAACGCCTTTTGATGCTTTGAAGGGACTGTAAACCACTAATGACAAAAAAGGAAAGTTATAAAATACCGCATTTTTTACAATTATTAGTTTATATTGATTAAAATATCACGACTGGTATATAACATTACTTGAAAAAAGTTGTTTGTTGAGTTTTACTTTATTTTTGTATTTATTTATTTTTACTGGGTATGCACACCAGGTAAGTACTAGTTAACTATATGCTTTACAATTTCAAGTGTTTCATTTCAACATCTAGATATTTAGCCGCAACATTTCAAATATGGTTCATTTGATCCGGTAGAAAAACAGATGCAAATAGTTTTGAATACTATCGCATTTAAATTGTAATGCATTCATCGTAAACATTGATGGTTTTCAAAGCTTTTGGACACAAAACTGGTATAGATACGAACGTGCTCCCACTTGTCCAGGGTGTGGTTCCCCGTATTTAACATGCGACCCTGTCCACGATGTGTGCGTGTCCCTTGAACGCACGATTGATCCTCCAGATCATGAAGGAAGAACCCCTCTTCGCAATACAGCTGAGGTCGCAAATCTGTTTATCGGTTCAAAATTCGTCGGATCTGGCGATGACCCAAGAAGGCAGGTTGGTCGGGCAAGCATGGTCGTGGCTAATCGTAAGAAGAGGGCCATACCAAAGCAAAATAAAACGTCTAACAGAGTTGGTGGAAACGATTCAATTCAACCAAATGTAGCGCAACCACTTGATTTAGGACAAAAGTTTCTTGGAAATGCCTTCCCAGTCGCAAGCCCGCCGATGTCACTGTTACCTGTACCGGTATCGGACGCGCTAGATGTATATATCCCAAACACTAGCTCTTTTATTACGAACTCATCGGCCTCTGACTGGCTATTTGTTCCTTTTCAGGTGACATACAATGTTGTTGGAACCAACAATTCTGCCCAGACGACAAGTTGTAAATGTCTTCCAACGTCTGGAATATGGACTCAAATTAAAGTGTCCGCACAAGGCCTCAATTATCTTGGAGAATACACCGACTACGTGACAGTGGACACCAGCACAGCTGTACCCTCCTCCCACGCCGTAATTGCAATACGGGCTCCGGAGGTCGGACCTTCCATAGCCATGGTAACTGCCAGTCATGGATGCGGATTGATGTGAAAACCAATGTGCATCACCACCGAGACCGGCATATCGCAGTTCAAACCATGCACAGGAATATAGTGGATCACACCAGAAGACAGAACTGTATACGCCCGAGAATACGATGTGGCTGAGGAAAGCATTAGAAGAGGAGGCGCAACATTTCCAATCTTATTTCAGTGTCACAAGGAAAGCCAATCACCTTGGCAGAGTATATAGATACCACGCAATAATGGACCGTACCTTTACCTACCTCCACTGTGTTAACTTGTTTCCTTCTTTGACAAATGACTTTAACTCGTATGACTACGCTGTTTACATTTTGTAATACTAGTTTAATATTCAAAGCTAGTCTGCATTTGTGGATCTTACTTTGCAAAATGAAAGCAGACATTAGCTACCGACGAAGCATACTGTGGAAATGAATTAATATATGATTTAACAGCTTGCTTTCTCAACCATTTATCATATATGTCCATGAATGTATCAATGAATGCGACATTATCTATGAATACATATTGTTATATCAAAGTATCAGTTTAACAAAGTTGGTGCACCCTCTTTTTATCCATGGTGGCTTTAAAATCACAATCAAACAAAAGTTCAGTAGTCCGATAGTTTCTTTGTACTTTCTTGATGGTGAACGAAAAAACACAACAAAAAAACATGGTCTACACAAACATGAAATTATTTAAATGCCAAAAATTCCAACATGTGCGTGCAAAGTCCAATTGAAGATGCCGACAATGTTGTTTAAACATGTCCACTTTACCATGAATACATGCTTTATTTACTAAAGGGACAATGACACCGGACCGCTTTGATTTAGCAAGGCATTCTTAAAAATGTCAGTGCGCCGTAGGATTGCCGCAATTTTTTTCAAAATTATAACATTGTTAGTATATGGTACTTACAGCGTCCCTAAAGCGTCCGCGTTTGCTAAAATTATTTTGACGTGTCAACATTATGCAAGACAAGTGAGGCAAGGCAAGGAAGACAAGGGCACCAAGCTTTTCACCAGGAGAATATTTTAGAACCTATCGCCCTTGGACCCGTCCAATCACAGCCAAATCATGAGGCTTATTCGAAGCCTGATTAGTTTCAGCTACAATCTTCTTTGGCTCATGGCTGATTAGCTAAGTCATAAAACATACGCATTTATATCGTTCGTACAGCGTCCTTACTGCGCACCCCGGTGCTCATGAAGAGTGTTGAATATACTTTTTCGTAGCCAGTATATTGCTCATCTGCATATATTGCTCAAACGGCGATCATACATAAGATGTCAGCTTGCATTATTTAATTAGCAATGAACATTAAACATATAAACATTTGAAACATGTAAATATAACGGTAAAGCAATGTGATTTAAATTGTGCTCAATATTTCACTTCAAGAAAAGTCAGTTTTCTGTTAGAATTATATAATATTGTCTTCCATATTACATATCTTCGAAAGAGACACAATCTTTTACCAAAAAAAAACAAAGTGGACCGAATTGATAGAGAATGCAGGTGACTAATATAATTGTAATATAATATGAAGAAATTGCTTCGGTAGTGTAGACATCATTGTTCGGAAAGATATTGCTTATTATGAGCAATTTCTGTTTTTATCACAATCATTTCCAGAGTAGTCGGCAACTAACCCGTATATTCTTGTTACTATTTGGTAATGGGTTAAAGGTTTTTCCGAAATCGATATATGTAATTATAAAGAATCATATTAATACAAAATTATACAGTTAATGCCACTGTATTTAAGTCAATGTTTAAGTCTTTATTTAAAAAAAAATCAAAGGGATAAGAAAGATCATTACGTTTTGTGAAGTAATACATGTTTTACAAATACAAAATGCATAATAAAGCAACATATTGGTAATTGTGTTAGTTAAAAAGAAGACCATGGTCAATCGCTTGTACTTTCAATTGACCATAATAATTCGATGAAAATTAAGTCACTGGTACTTAAATCTTAAGTTTATCCATGTCTACAGAGAAAGCTAAAACGAAGATCGTAGTCAATCACGTGTATTTTCAAAATGGCCATTATAATTAGAAAAGAATTACAGTCATAGGTACTTAACAGAGCCATTGCGTGAGCTAAAAAGAAGATCAAAGTCAGCCACTTGTACTTAAAGTGCCCATTATACTTGGAAAAGATTTACAGTCAGCAGCCAATTGTATAAATATTTTAACCGCACAGTAACCATGTTATCGCGGTAACCAGACCGCTTACCATGGTTAAACCATTTGTATAAACAATTTACAAAAAAATAACCACGCACTTACCGCGGTAACTTTTTACCCACCTATGATAGCTGGGTAACTGCATTTTAACCACAACAAACATGGCGGACGTTCATATGACATCGTAGACCTCGACTTTTTCGACGAGTTGACAGACAGGAGACGGCCTTAATGGACGACGAAGTGCGCCGAAGGTATAGGTTTTCGACGGACAACATTGACCGACTTGTAGAACTGTTGGAGCCTACATTACGAAGACCGACGCGACGAAACCAGGCACTTACAATTCGACAACGGTTTCTCGCTTCCGGGGCCTTTCTCCAGATCATAGGAGACACTTTCGGCGTGGACATAGCAACTGTGTCCCGAGTTGTGACCGACGTGACGAACAGCTTGTTTGCACTGAAAGATAGGGTCATTAGGTGTCCCATGACTGACGCTGACAGACGACGAGTGATGACGGGTTTTATCGAATTGAGAGGGTTTCCGGGCGTCATAGGCTGTGTCGACGGCACACACGTGCGTATAATTTTCCCCGGTGGTCCAGATGAGCCTTCGTTTGTAAACAGGAAAGGGTTTCATTCACTCAACGTCCAGGCAACGTGTGACCACAAAGGGAAGCCCCCTCTACATGTTCTGGCCTTTCAAATTCCCATGTACATCACTGTAATCCGGTACTGTAACAATACAGTACTGTACGTATCTTCATCACTTTAGTCCGGTATCTATCTTAAACATTAACTCTTAAAGAGAAACAGTTTGTGCAACTTGTTTAATTCGTAGTGATCCACATGTAATTTCACTACTTAATCACTATTTCAAGCACACGCAATTATATTTCATTGTATTTGCAGCTGATATAAATACAGCAATATAAATGCATAACATATTATTAATGCGCGCACTTATTTTGCCATATACAATTTCTTTTTCTATAATCTGCAACTTCCATTCAGTAATCCACCCATGAGAGTACACGCTCTAACTGAATTCAGTTTACTCAGAACTGACGTAGTAGTCTGTAATGACATCACAGCAATCTTGACACATGTGTACCTCGGTAGACGTAGACCATACATGTATATAAGCTGCTGAGTCAAAATCGCTAAAAGAGGCACCAGTGGGGTATTTCAACACTGGTTTGTTGATTGTTAATGATAATAAGGCTAGTTTGGAATTTTTAATAGTTCACATGTAACACTTTTTGGCAATTTGTTATTTTGAATCCAATATCAGAATTATGTCAAGTATTTCATTTTAAACAGTGAATTATCTGGAATGTCTTTGGTTAAACCACTTAAAAAGACACTCTGCAATTCATTTTTGCAATGTCACCTTGATTATGATAGTTCATCTTGGTATTGTGGACTAACCAATAGGTTGAAAGCAAATTTCAAAATAAGATTGTTAGACTTATTATTAATTATGACTGTAGGCACCTACTTTGTGCTCCAGACTTTGAACAGTTAGGATTGTTAAATATTAACTAGAGATGTAAGCAATTAAGACTGAATCATGTTCACATGATTTATAATGAGAAATCACCTTCATATATGAATGATCATTTTAAGAGAACTAAAGACCTACATAAGTATAAGGAAAAGTCAAATTTCTTTGTGAATCAAGTTAATGGTATTTTTCTTTCTACTGTAATGGCATTTTGGACTGGAATGCTCTGCCATAAGATGGGTCATATTTCATAGCTTTCATGCTTGAATGTGAATTTCTCTTTAATGTTTATTACTTTACTGAATTGTTATTTACAGGGATGTTTACAAGTGTGAATGCATGTTGGCCTGGATGCTGTCATGATGCCCACATCTTCCGAATGTCAAACCTTGGACAGCATATGGCCAATCACCATCAAGGTTGCACTTTTAAATCTTCTGTTGCAATTTATGTAATTCTCAATGCTGATTATGTTACATTGCCAAAACTATCAGGCGCAGAGAGATCAGCTCCAAGCTGAATTGCACTCCCATGGACTAGTTTATAACCTTTCCAACGTGCTAGACCCCAAGGGAGCAGCAAGGGGCCCCGGTCTTCTCTGCCCTTGCCAAATATCTACTAGACTACCAGATAACTGACAAGATCTAGGTCATTCGGGAGGGAGAGCAGCCAATACCCACTTATTTCCTACAGTCATGTGACTGTTTTCTTTTAAAATTTGTGATAACTTTATATAAATTTTGCATAGTTTCATTATAACTGTGTTGTGTTTATATAACTTTTTACACAATCTTGTTTTATGTTTTTAAGGGGATTAATGTTCCACCCGCCCATTCTAAATCAGGCCAATGGCATTGACCTGATATTCTTTATTTTAAAACATTTTTTAGACAGTCAGGGGTGTCAATTGTCCCAAAATTGAAATCCTGAAAAAAATATATTGGGGCCTGGGGGCCAATAGGGCCCCCGGTGGGTTCAGGGCAACGCCCTGGCCAGGGGTCCTGCATTTTAGCTTATTTGAAACAAAGAAATCACTTCTCTTCAGCTTAAAGACACCTGTATTTTTAAGTGATTCAAAACAGAAAAAAAACAGGTAGTTTGGCTAGAAAATATCACAATCTTTTTTGTTAAAATTTCATGTACATGCATGGGTCTGAGGTGGAATGTCCCCGTCAGGGGCGAAGGGCCCACACCCTTGCTTAATGTTTTATTTCTATGCAGTACATATATTCTTTACAGTATTAATGCAAATCTAAATTAAACAAACACTGGACATTTTAAAATTTTAATAAGTAATAACTTCCAATAATGACAATGACAATGACATTTCAAAATATATAACCAAACCAATTTAAATAACTAGTCCACAAGTATTTATTGCAAATAAGAAGAAACAGTTCCAACTGTAAACATCTTTATCACCTGTCAAACAATAACATTTAATATAATGAACATAATCACAGTTTACCAAGAGTATGTGACTAGCAATTCAAATAATATTACGAAAGGAGTAAGTTACCTTAAGAAAAATAAAGTAGAATAAACATCAAAAGAATTAAAACAATAATATTGCAGCATTTTATGAGCAAATACCTGAACATTTATAAGCAATACTGTGTTGAGAGTACACAATAAAACAGTACAAGTACAGTGTTTAACTCTTTGCACATGAGATCATTAAAACAGTTGCAAAAATTTGACCTGTCAGGCTGACAAAGAACAATCACAATATTATGAACCTCCACTTAACACAATAACATTTTACCAATAGTTTATGACTAGCACTTCAAATGAAATTACAAAATGAGTATATAACTCAATAAATAACAGTCTGATATAAGATGGGTATATGTCTGGCACTTTAAGTGAAATTAACAAATGAGTACATGCACATAACTGAATAAATAATAGCCTGATAAAAGAAGTGTATATGTTAAGCACTAGCACACATTAAAATACCAAAGGAGAATATTACCTAATAAATAATAGTCTAATATAACATCACAATCATCTTCAACAAAATATAGAAGCATTTTATGAGCACATACCTGAAATTAAATAAGTAATACTGTGTCAGAGTCAACAAGAAAACATTATAATCACAGTGAACAACTCTAAGCTCATAAGTACATGCAGAAAGAAACTGGGTAACGTTGGTTCCCCCTATACATCTTTTAGTTTCTTAAAATATATATATTTTAAGGCATTTTTTAAATAAAAGAAAGGACGAGGCCGTCCAGTATCCTGGGTCTGTTGGCTGCATTGCACCCCCTCTCTTCCCCTATGACACCCCCTCACCCCCTTCAAACTCAAAGAACCATGTGGGAGTGGTGTACAAGGTGCTGGTCATATACCTTGCAATACCCTACTTTTTGCCCTATTCAGAGTAATACCAACTTTTTGGTATTATTTGTCCATATATTTTAAGTTTATTAAATGGATTGAGCATTTTGTGGTTCTTATACCCTGTACTATAGCATAATTTGTACTGTGTTTAGTCCATTTCTTATTTTACTGGACTATACCAGCATAATAACTATCAAATTATCTTGTAGTACCAACATTTTGGTGTTCCTGTCACATTATTTTAAGTTTTATATAATGTTTAGAGCATCTTGTAGGTTTTATACATCTTTAGTTCCTTTAAGGTTCTATACAGACAGGGTCTAAGATTGCAAGAGTTCAACATTAGCTCTCACACTGAAATATATTGCAAAACATAATAAAAATGTAATTATACAACATATTTTCACATAAATGTGCATTTTTTTATACATCAAAATTACTCTAACTTTAGAATTACTCTAATCATTGATTAAAAAATAGGTCTTATTATGTTGATAAACACAAAGTAGCAATGTTAAACCACTTTGGGATCTGGTTAGCCCCTAAAATACTATAAAAACAATCAGTGTTTATCTCCAATGTCAAGTTTACATTATTTGACCTTTTTTTTATTTTGAGACATGTTCATGGTTACAAGTTATCAAAATAATGTTAATGTTAAATTATACTGCTTTACATATTTATAAATTGTTTCCAGCAAAACACACATCTTATTTTGGTTGAAAATTGCCATGTTTCTCTTAATGGTTATGCACTTTTTAATTAACTATTATAGTAGATATGTTCAATGAGGTGTTATATTCTTCTAGATCCTGAACGTGGTTATCTTTTAGATGATAGTGGATACCCTTGCAGGCCTTTCCTGCTAACACCGTTCGTAACAGGAAACGCCGTACGTGAGTTCGAATTCTGTTTTTTGTTTAATTATGATATACATAATGTATCAATTAGTGCATCATATTTCAGATATGTGTCTGTTTTTGTAATCATACAATAAGTGTGATTAAAGTAAAGAGCGAACAGAGGCTAGTTTTGGCTGTTAAACAATCGTGAAATAAAAAGGTTCAAGCTGCCTGTGGAGTTTTCAAATCAGTTTAAATTTCTTTAAACAAACATGTTTATCCTACAGCTAAATGATTTTATAGAACATAATAGGACCCATACAGAAAAGGTAAGGTTTATCCAACACCTAGGTTTATCCCACACCTAGTCATGTGTGGAGGAAGGTCATAATAATCGGAAACAACTATAAAGTATTCATGTTTAGTAAAATCGAATCAGATTCAACAAAACAAACAATTTGATACCAAGATGTAATATATTTTAAACACAAAATGCAACACAAACAACCAAAAAACATTTTTTTTTACAAATATTAAGCGCGCGTGCTCATGACGTCATTATTAAAACGTCAAACGACATAAGTCGTATTCTTTCTTTCTTTGAACAGAAAAAACAGGTTACCATTTGTTTATAATTATTTTGTTGGATAAATAGAATACTATGTAAGTGTGATTGTGTACTTAAATTGATCCCACTCGTCTCAGAAAGGCTTACAAGGCTCGGCAAGCCTCGCCATGTAAACCTTTCTTCACTCGTGGGATACATTTCAGTACACAATCACACTTATATAGTATTCTCTATATACACAAGATAACGTTAACATAACAAGCTTTTAGATTCAAAGTGCCTAACCAAAATAAATTCATGGCGCGATGTTTTGAAACGTCACAAGTGTTATGCACACGATGTATTCTCATTAGAAAGGAATCATGCGATAGGGGAATGCGGGTTCAAACCTGCAAATCAACATTTGACCCAAATGTGAATTCTATAATTTATCCTTGTTGGTTCGCGAAATCGAAATATCGATGTTTTGCAAAAGGAACATCTCCATAAAAGAGTCTATTTATGTCGTCTTTTTTCGTTAACTTATTTCGATGTAGATGTCTGGCGATCATGACATGCAACGGGAAAGTTGAATGAAAATAGAATTGCGCAAATGTTCTTGTTTTAGAAAGTGCAAACTTACAATAAGGCTAAAATAACATAGCTTTATCGTGAAAAAAAAAAAAATATCACGTTTATAACCTGTGAATTTTTTCAACTTAATAAGTTTCCTTCTAAAAACAGCGCACAACTGTTTTACTGATTTTATTTGTGGTTTAGAGGTCTACCCTGTCAGAAACTAAAGTAAACATAACCATAAATAACATAAATATGTATTTTAACGCTGCTTGCCATGTTTGAATAAGGTCATGTTTCTCCGTAAAACAATCTATTCTCAATTTTAATTACGATATTCAATAGCAAAAATAGTCCATATCTCTTTGCAACATTTTTATTATTTCTTAATATGTAAAAGCACTTTTTTAAAATGTTGAAAGGGGAGAGAATATTTAAAGTCGAAAACTTAACCTCTAGAGTGATTTATAAAAGTGATCCATGATCGATCGGAAAAAAACTATGTGATTTGAGCAATAGTTCAATATTTGTATTACGAACCTCAAACTAGTGCTGCAACACTTTGGCAAAGCCGTCTTCAATATATTTCTATATATGAAACCCTTGTTGAATGACGTACTGAATACATTTCGAATTAAAAAGACAATCAACGGCCAGTATGTTAATACATGTTATAAAGTAGAACAAGTTATAAGTGGCAGCGTTTAAACACCTTTTAAGCAAAACCGTTATAATTTCCAGTGTAAAATGTAAACATGACCATTAGGTTCACATTTTGTTGAATGTTAAGGGTTCAAGCAAAAATCAAATACTGTTGATTTTTTTTTGTAATCATATACGTTTTAGGACTTATGGCATTTGGATAAGACACAATACAGTTTGAAAGCCACCCTATGCAAAACCGAGTTAAAAAAATATCACAATTACAAATATGACGTTCTGTTAGATATTGAAACGGAACAGCCAACATTAAATTTGAGCCGCGTCATGCGGGAAGGGGTCTCATGCTATATGCGGCCAACTATCTTCAGACGAGCATGCGCATTCGCACAGATTTATATGGAGCTACCCTCTCCCCTAATGAGACAATGAAACATTGCGTGACTTTATAAAAGTCAAAGATCGCGGTGGTGTTGTGGATGAGTTGTTCGCCTAGCGATCGGGAGTTCGTGGGTTCGCTCCCTACTCGGGGAGCGTTCTCATTATCTCCCCCATAGACACCAAGTACTGGTTCTTCCCAGGAAACGGACTCGACTGTGTCCATATCTGCCTAACTTAGGCCTGCTTGAAATGCTACTTGTAGGGACTAGCAGTATAGATAGATAGATAGATAGATAGATAGATAGATAGATAGATAGATAGATAGATAGATAGATAGATAGATAGATAGATAGATAGATAGATAGATAGATAGATAGATAGATAGATAGATAGATAGATAGATAGATAGATAGATAGATAGATCACACCCAGGTACATTACTTTAAAACAATGGATACTTATTGTGATATTTACTATCTCAATAAATTAACATTATCAATGTATTTTGTTCATCGTTGGATAATTAAAGCATTAATATTGCGACACAGTTACAACTTATTGCGATTCTATGTGAAGTGAAATACATTAAAAAATGCATTACATGTGTACACCCTTAGCATTCCCAGTTCAGAGTTTTGAGTAAGGCGACAAAGGGAAATTAAGAAATATATATATGCAAGTTGGCTTACGCGACGTCAGGTATACAACTATTATGAGTCTTGTAGTCATTTCGGTCGAGTGTCCACCGCATACTGAAGACGAAATCTATTTGGAAATTGGAAGTATTATCAACGCATGTCTCTCAACCGATCTGGCTCAACCAATGGAAAGTGATAGCGGCAATACCGATGTCGTGCATGATTTTACAGGGTGATAGACATTGTTACACGTAAGACTGGCATGTACATGTTAAACAGTCAGAACACTCGTTTTTGTCCAGGCAAATATAATTAAAAAATAGACTTAAGGCAAATGGCCAACTACAGATGCAATACAAGAAATACATACACTATTCATAGTAGACGTTGAGTCTCGATCCTAAACGTTGCAAACAATGTTATTGAGCAAAACAAACACAGTCTATTAAATTAACGCCTTAAGGTTCAATGTGTTCAAAATTGCATATTATATTTATTTAATCATTATGGTCACTATTCACACATGTGCTCTTTACTTCTATCTTGAAATATTCGAGTAACCGAATATTGACGGGAAAACATCGTACACTAACAAGATTTGGACGGGCGTGGTCTATGTGGGCGGTGCGCAACAGGGTTGGTAATGGGGCCATGCACAGTTGAGATTGACCGTATTGTCATGCTTTTGAAGAAGAGAGAAATAAAAGCATCAATTTAAGTTTATCTACATCACCACAATTGTGTATGTGGGTACGAACATTTGGGGAACGAAAAAAAAATGAGGACGAACATTTTTGGTACGAAAAAAATATGCCAAAAAAATATTTGGGTACGGAAAAACAATTGGATAAGAAAAAAAATGTGGGTACTAAAAAAATATTTAGTACGAAAACAAATTGGGTAGGAAAAACAATTTGGGTACGTACAAAATTTGGGTACGAAAAAAATGGGGTACGAAAACAATTGGGTACGAACAATTTTGGGTACGAAAACAAAATTTAAAATTTGGGTACGAACAAAAATTTGGTAACGAAGAAAAAAATTGGGTACGAAAAAAAATTGGGTACGAAAACAAATTGGGTACGGAAAATTGTGGCTACGAAAAAAATATTGGGGGTTCGGGGAAGTAGTACCCGTGTGGAAATTAACCCATTAGGCGAAACTGGGAGGCGAGTTACACTCTCGATCAACTCTGAAAATAACAAGTGCTAATAGTGTAGGAGGAGATAGTGGCCAGGACGGACGGACGGACGGACGGACGAAAAAGCAATTTTGGGTGGTTGTGGCCTATATGGGCGGGGCCCTGAGGTGGGTAATGTGGACATGGATGGTCAAGATAGACCGTGTTGTCATAAGAGATGTTCAGTATTAAGTTCAAGTCAATTGGTGAATGAATGAAGAAATGAAGTTAAAACACAATTTTGGCTGGGCGGAGCGCCCCAGGGTTGGTAATGGGGCCATGCATAGTTGAGATTGACCGTATTGTCATAAGAGATGTTCAGTATCAATTTGAAGTAAATCGGTGTAGAAATGATTAATGTAAAATAACCAAAACTAGAGTGTTAACAAGGTTTTACTATAGCCATATAAGGAAAACTGCCCCGCCCTAATAACTTTTGACCCAAGGGTCAAATTAAAATTCCAAATAGTGCACCGTCGCATATATGCTCATAGCTACCATGTGTGTAAGTTTCAAGGTTCTAGCGCTAATAGTGTAGGAGGAGATAGTGGCCAGGACGGACGGAAAGACGGCGGAGATAACCACAATATCCCCACGCTTCGAAAAGCGTGGGTATAAAAATGTATCCGAATATATCATACATATAAAGGCACATTGGTTCAGACACATATATAATAGAAAACCCATTCAAGTCATATTTTACTTTTAACAAATGTATGTGTCCTCAAAACCATCAAAATAGTCATATATGTTTACGCAATACCCAGTATTATAAGTATTGGTAAAATGCAGAACACATTATAGAAACATGCAATACTCCTTAAACGAGTTTGATGTTGTTTCAGATCTAACACGTACAATATTCGCAACAAATAATAGTTAAACATTGTCGAAAATAGTATTATCGTATTTGTAAAAAAATGCTGGATTCACATTTTTTCGAATTAGGTTCAGACACCCAAATAACTAAAATTATCATACGAAAAGCTTCATTTTCAAAATGCACTTTTAATACGCAGTTATTTACTGTTCATTGTATTACATTGTGTAAATATATACATGATGATCACACATTTCAGAGTCACAGTTTGGCGCTAACAGAAACACATTTATAAATAAATGGGCTTGTTGTTATGGCTTTTCATGATGTTATTAATAGTTGTAAATAATCCGTCAAATGTGTTATGATATACACAATTAAATTGCATTTTAGACTTAACAAAATAATTCAAAGGGAAAAAAGTTTCCAAAAGATCTAAACAATACGCTTACACGAAATTACAGGAATATTTAACATAGTGTTGTCAACTGTATAATGCAAAATGTTTTAAACAATTTTGCACCGAAATAATTATGTTCAAATCACGGCGGGTTGTCCTAGCAAACAATCTACATGATCAACAATTAAAGAAAAAAAAATACATTTTCAATAGATCAAACATAAATAACATCCAAGATAAAATGTACTGTTGTTTACTCTGTTAATTATTCATCTAAATATATAATATAGTCCAGGTTAAATAACTCATCTAAGTGCGTATAGTTTACAGAAAAACAACAAGATTCATTTTCAGAACTTGTTTAAATTAGTATATAATTTTTAATCAAGAACGCATTTATTTTATTTTGCAAACTCGCAGGTTAGCCGATAAAAACCTTTAGGATATTAACATAAGTTACAAAAGATTGTGGTTTGCAATCGGTCTCGATCTAGATACGCATAATTTATGAAATAAATGCATTGTCTTACTTAATACTTTCTTGTGTCATGTAATAAGAGCGCATTCATTTAAAATGCATACTAAACACATTATTATTTTATTTGCAGCATTTTAAGACATCCAACAAAATACTTCGTCGAGTTGTATATTTTACATAATCTATTCAGTGTGCGCCAACTGATTTAAAATTGCAATGTTCTTAAATATGTTAAATCTGTAAAAAAAACTTGTTTGGCATATACACGCATACTGATCGAACAATTTATATTGAAAATGATTATGGATAAAATATTAAAAATATCTTAACATGTATGAGTGTTTTATTGAATATTAGTAACGTTCATTATCGTTTGTTAACATACGTTAACGTTTAAAGAAACATGCGCATTTGTTGAATGATACCCGTCCTGTTTATTGATGGATGTAGATGGATGAACAGGGCAATAACTGTTAAATAACAACGCGTGGTGTTATTGTTTTATGCATTGCAATTATCATAACTGATATCTATACATCCATGTAGTTTCATATTAAAATCATGTATAATATGTGAGATAAAGCTCTGAAAATGTACATCATACAAAAACAACAAAGGGCAATAACACCTATTTAAAAAAGTGTAGGGTTATGGTTCTTGTGCACGGACGGATACACGGACGGACGGAAATACACCAACGCAAAACTATATCGCCTTTTGCGGGGATATATAACACTCATATATTCTTTCCATGGACATGAGTCTTACGTTCGGACGGCCGGCATCTACGTTCTGAACAATTTCCAACACGAGCGGTATTCGAGCAATGACCGCACACGAAAAGTCTGTCTAAGTAGCGTCGCTCGCATCAAGCATTCGCGAGTATTTGATCGTTGTTACGAAAGAATCGTTAGAGCTTTGAAATAACGTGCGTTTGGCTGGCAGTCACAAAATCGGTGCATGTATCTTTTGTCTGCTTTAGTGGATTGAGACAGAGGCTTGACAATATACCGCAGGCCAATGAACAGGTTGGATACCCCAGTGCAAGTAATGCTTTTGACATTAAGATTGCCGTCCAAACGCATTCTATTTACACTTCCATCATTTATTTGACAAGCAATCATTCAATTTTGCACCGAAGATGAAATAGTTGTTACTTAAGGTAATAGGATATCTTTCTCAAATCAACACAATGTATGCCTGCCTCTATATTTAATTCATCGACAATGGTGATTTGCCTTGTAAAACATTCTCATTTACGATGTCTGTGCTTTGACAAATATATTTGAAGTGTGTTCAAAAATAAATAATTATTTTTGCTTTTTTCGTTTGGTTGCAGTAAAACAAATAACGTGAAAAAAATATCTTTATACGTGAAAACAGATAACTTCGGTTTAAAGAGACAGATTTGTAAACGTCAGCTGCTTTTCAATAAATCATTATCCACCAATCGTAATAAGAGTTGCGTTAATCACTCAATAGTTAGTATGGACGTAAATACTTTGAATTCGTCGAACCTCACAACTGTTTTATAATAAAAGGCATTTAATGATAAGTGTGTCAATAAAGTGCTTGGTGACGTTAACGAAGGCTCCTTTCATTCCAGATAAGAAAACATGGTCGTCGTTTTCTTTACTTTATATACAAAGTTTTATCTAAAAATATGCCACAAACACTGTCAAATAAAAACAGCAACATTGACTGTTAAATAATGTGCGGTATATGTTTTCTGAACAGGGTCTTAAGTAAAAGAAGGACAGTTACTCATACTTTATTTATAAATTAATAAAGATATAGTTGTGTCCCAGCGTAACGACTAAATTGGCAATACCACGTGCCTCAAAGACCATGGTTTTCTGCACACGCCGATGTGTTTAACAATGTTGAATGTTTATTAAGTCAGGATTGTCAGTTTAAATGCGCCATTACATATTGTTTCTTAACCAACAAACTACCTATGTGGCGCGTTTCTATGTGGTATCCCTAGATTGAATGTCTGTATGTCTGTGTGATATGATCGACTTTCCGTTATTGTAAATGTAAGTTAGTGCTATTTGTTGTTGTTTTTCATGGAGCACATAGTTATACTTTTATTTCTGCGTGAATAATTGTTGTTTTGGATCAACAATACTCTACTTATTATCAGTATGGCTTCAATAGTATACTTAACATTATTACATACTGCAACATAGAAGACCATGGCTATTTGAAATGAAGTAAAACACGTTCCCTTGATGAAGCTTTTTATAATTGACCTGTTACATACAATTGGTAAGTAGATCTTCGGCTGTTTTATTCTTCGTAGCGGTGTGTATACTGAAAACAAAAAAACATGAATCGTTTCACCATGTTTTAATTACTTATTTAAAAGTTCAATACATAACAAAACAATTTTACAACTAATTTATGTATGTAGTATGTATTGGACAAGTTATAAAACATGACACTGAACACAACTGCATACGGAAAACGCCCTCTGCGGTCAACAAACTATAGTCAACGCAAAGTACAATATGACACACGACAAGTTATCATTTTTAATAATACGTGACAATAAACAACGACACGCGGAATTTGAGCATTGGACAGGCGACATTAAATGTGGCGGTTACCGGATTCCAATATTGCAATATGTTTTGCAAATTACTTCGATTATGTCTGAGCCGCACATTTGGAAATGTCGTGCTAATTGATTAGAAATTGAGTTACTGTGTATGTACAACATTGCCCTGAAAATTATTGCAAAATTCAAAAGTTACAACACAATTTTTTCTAAGCAGTGTATTTAGTGATGATCAATTTACATCAATCAAACAGAAAGCGTGATGAAATTAGTTGTGTGTTATTACCACTTGATTAATTGACAGGCTCATAAATATTTTCAATCAATAATGAAGTTTACTATTTATATTTCAGTGGTAAATGATATTAAATGGTTGCATCATCGAATCGATTTAGTTCAAATCTGTACACACATAACATCGAACAAATTGTTAATTACTTGCGCTTGTCTCGTTCATTTATAGAAATGGTTTTTGCAATCCATAGAAAGGATATAATTTAGTTAGCAACATATGTTACATTTGATTCTCACAAAGCGTTGTAAGGTTTATACCTATGATCACACGTCACACAGGTCGCACGTTTTCCTACACTGTAGTCGCGAGACCTGGTATCCAGGAACGGTGCCCAGGGCGCAATTTCCCAGAGCCTTCCAGTCGCTGCATCGGAATTGCCTATCCTCTACGTCTTCACAAGCTTCAGAAGGCAGAACTGTTCACACCAAGGGTAAAAGCGGTCCCCATGTGTATGTTTAATTGTTTGAATTTAACGGTTAGTCACAGGTGCCAGGTTCGAACCCTAAATTAGTCACTTCATATATATTTTTTTTAAACTATTGTTAGAAAATTCATTAGTAAATTCATGAAATATATTTTAATACGAATTTATGTGAACAAGATTGTTTAACAAAATGTAAATTTTCATGTAGGCTTAATTCTAATGTGTATGTATTTTTTTAATGTTGGCAAAAGGACACATAGTTCCTCTTCTTGTGGCACCGTGTGTGTTTCTTTAAGTTCAACTGTTAACAAATAAACACGTATTTACAAGATGAAATTGTTGTTAAACGTCAAAGAAGAACAAGTCACTAACGATACATTTCTAATATAAGAGTAGCGTTACGTCACCTTTTGTGGACGTCGTCGCGATAACCGTTGGTAGGTTGGTTATTTTGGTAGCTAGAGCAAGAACGTCATTCTTACCACAGAAGCCGCAGTGAAGCGGGCACCTTTCCTTGGCGATAGAGTGCAAAGCCGAGTTAACATCAGAACAAAAGTGGTACTGATCGAGATCGGTACAACGGAAGTCAGAACTCTCCAGATTCAAACACGTGCTTGCTGAAGTATGAGAAATAGTATTAATTTTGAGATTGACATAGTTTATGGTATGAACAAACAATCAAAAGTATATAGTGTTTGATAAATTGATAAATTTGATAAATTACCGAATATGAACTCATCCCTGATTCAACAATCGCTCAAGTAAATATTTTGATACACATATATGTGTGTGGAGTATGATGCTAACAGGCAGAAGTATCTTTCACTATGTCCAAACTATATCGGACAAAACAATGTCGTAAGTTGTCATCGGCCCACGCATGAACAGTATGAACGTAACAAGGGCTACTTATCAACACCATTGAGATACAACCGCTAATTAAGAACATTACTAACTGATCTGGTGGAAGTTGTCAAGTATGGAGTATCTGGATGTATCTGATGAAAGTGTGCATACGCGTAATATAAACATAAAGAATGTATATGACGTTTGGTTGTAGCTTATCCTAGTGAACCGATCTCGAAGCAAATTGACCATGTTTTGGAAAATCAATGATCAAGATCGTACATATTTCATGAGTTCATATATATAAAGAGTGTCAAACACCGAATTTTAAGTTTCTCAGTTAAAAGTTACCACAAGTCCGCTTACCCGGTTTGGTTACAGTCGTGTGTGTCGTTATCGGGCTTGGTGTCGTGGTCGGGCTATCTGTCGTGGTGTAACGATGTGTCATTGTTGTAGGAAGGTAGTGTTCTATAAATACAAATTCGACAAAAATAACAGATGACTGTTTGTAAATATTGAATTATACTTTGGTAATAATAATATTATAATAATAATAATAATAATAATAATAATAATAATAATAATAATAATAATAATAATAATAATTATTAAAAAAAAATAAAAAAAAATAACAATAATAATAATAATAATACCCGTTTTTTTCTCATTCATGTGTGTTATTGGGCAAAGAAATCAGCATTCCAACGCCTTTTTGTGCTAAAATAAATGCACAGTAGATTGCAAACGTAATTTGTAATGGCTGCTTCTGGTCCTACCGATAGACACAATGACTAGTTCCGTCAAGTGTTCGAGCCCTCTTGGTCCAAGCAGAAAAATATGGAACCGAAGACGAGATGGATATATTGAAATATGCCCCTTAACATGTAAAATTGTTGCAAATGTACACAAATGTACGATGCAAATGTGTTCTGAACAGGATTACTGAAAGGTATTAATTGTGTTCTTCTGTTGTTATTCCGAAATGTAAATGCAATTGTCTTTGACAGGTGGCCTAGACAACGCAATGTGGGAGCCGGATAAGCATTTATTCGGACTGACCATACTTTGGGTTTTAAAATAGCAAGCATTTGTTTCAAGATGACCAGCTCCAATGTTTGGTGGGCTAAAACAATAACCACTCGAAAAAGTGTCGGGGGTCACCTTGGCTCAAAACGACTGCAGTGGCCAAATTCGTGTTGATAAAAAGGTAAGATATTTTCAAAATAATTATAGGTAAAATTGTTCAATGTATTCTAAGATATAATGAGCATTTGTGAACATTACCGGTACTATATTAATGTACTGCTATTAATCGTCACTTCTTTTTTAATGATTTACTAAGATGAAAGCTGACCTGACATAGTTCCTAGTCAGTCTCTTGTGACAAATTATTCGGAATAATTCCTCCATTAATTTTTAATATTTCATCACATGGCATTCAATTAATACTTTAGAATACACAATTACACATCCACCCAATTACTTACGGCATAAGTGCTTTTGGCAGCCCGTATACTGGCAGCACTGCTTGCATTCTAGATGTGGACCTGGTCCCCTCTTGCCGATAAGCTGGTGTTCACAACTCTGTAAAATGAATATACACCTTTAGCGAGTAATTTGAATTGTATTAACTTGTTGATACCTGTTCAAATATGAACACCTTTTAGGAATTATCGATCGGTGAAATCGTAGATGTCAACAAACGATTACAATTAACAATTGGATGAATGAAAATAAACTAAAAATGAATACTTTGAAGACTGAATTTATCATGTTTGGCAGTAGACAACAACTTGATAAGTGTAACACCAAAACAATCAATATAGCCAGTGATTACATCGAGGTCGAAAGCAGTATCAGATATCTGGGAGCATTCTTAGATGAGACATTAACTTTCAAGGAACATGTGAAGCGCAAATGCCGAACAGCAATGCTTAATTATTTGAAAATAAAAAAACATCAGAAAGTACCTCACCAAGGAAGAAACTGAAATTGTCGTGCTATCCCTAGTCATATCACATCTTTACTACTGTAATGTTATCCTTTATGGAATATCGCAAAGTGAAATCCAGAAAATGCAGCGAGTTGAAAACATGTGTGCAAAACTTGTCATCAACCGTGGAAAATTTGACAGCTCTAAACAATCTCTTTACGCACTCCATTGGCTACCTGTATAAGCACGAATCACGTTTAAAATTCTAACATACATGTTCAACTGCTCAATTGGGAATGCGCCCCCTTATCTGACAGAACTTCTTTCAGAATAAGAACAAACACGACCTCTGCGCTCAGCTTCGTCATCGGAAGGGTGCTACAATGTCCCCTTCAACAAGAGAAAAACCTTTAGTGACAGAGGTTTTAAGACTGTCGGACCACGCCTGTGGAATGAAATTCCCCTGGATATTCGGAAATCAAAAACAATCGAAATTTTTAAACGGAAACTGAAAACATGGTATTTCAGAGACTTCTACGCACTATTCTAAACGTTAATGTAAAATATATTAGTATGTCTACGCACAAAACATGACTGTGATTACATCTTTAGCTTTTAAATTATAAATACTATCATTTAAGTTTTAGATATAATTATAACTATAATACTATAAATATTGTATATCTGTAATATAATATCTTTTATATATACTTTAATATAATATTGTATAATATCTTTAATTTTTTTATCTATGTGATTGTCAATTGATTTTTAGTAATAATTATTTATTGGAAAAGGTTATTTCTTCTAGTCATATCGGTTGAACTTTGTTTTAATTATCCTGACGATCTTTTATTTAACATTGTTAGTTGTGAAATAAGTTTTGTTTTTGTTAGTATTGTTATTAAGTGCTGTATTGTATCATTATGTCATTGTACAACGCCATTGAACATTTTTTATAGAAATAGGCGTTTAATCAAATATAAAGTTTCAAGTTTCAAGTTTCAAAAAACAAAATTCCGTGTTTTGAAACTCGATGTCTTTTATTTAAATTAATAAGTCCTATCCGGACTGTTTTCGTTTTTTAGCATAAAATGATGGCAGTGTACAAATTAGTTATATTATGAAAACCATCAACTGTACCACAGTGGCCGAAAGTTACTGTGTGTGAACGTTTATAATAACGACAAATTTCACTATTTGATTGTTTAAAGAACTAATTTAATTTTGTGATCTGCTTTATTTCGCCATACACTTGGAATGACTCTTGACATAAGCCACTCGATTGATATATATTCTTGCAATTATCAACTTATGTAGTATTCTTGATGTTTTCTAGCTTGATTACATGGACGATCGTAGAATTCTTTGGCTCATAGCGAACACCTTGCCCGTTTCTGAGACTAACCAGCAATTGATGTACTTGTAAAGACCTTAAGATCGCTGATTGATCAAAACGATGACTTCCATTGTCGCAAATCAAACTCCGTACCCTTTTCACTGTAGATAGATGTTTTTGCCAACAGGCAAATTTCATGTTTTTTTGTTTCTAAAGTTTGAAAATAAAGTAAAATTTTTGAGGTCTGAGAAAGAGCGGTGTCTGTTGCTTCATTCTGACACCCGGTACTGTGGTGAAAGGATATGAACTTAAAATATACTATTGTGTTAGGTGATTATGTTTATTTTGCTTGTAGAACAGTGTGTATTGTCAAGGAATGTTTAAAAGTTCTTATACTGATTTGTATCGATGTCGATGGTCTTATTTTGCCCAATGCTTGAAGTAATGCTCTCTGTTATTGACTCGGCATGAGTATGTTTCGTCATGACATTGTCAATTAACATATATGTGGATACATGTCTCGCAATAAAACAACGCCCCCGCGTATACGTAAATACTCAGTTGAATTAGACAACAAATGTGAAAGTGTGTACCCGCTCAGCCGTAGATATGAACACTTCAACAGCTCAACAAAATTACCATTACCTATAAATCCATCAAGACAAGATGATGGTCGAAACATGGGGGTCATATGTGAGACATAATCTACGTGAAATTCGTGAATCTACGTGAACTGTGGGTAAGAAAAGGCGACAATTGTGGAAACGTTATGCGAGTATTATAGTTTAAACTGATTAAGAAATTGAAATAAACATTGTGTATAGTGAACTTGATACTATAGTAATTATTCTTGTTTTTTGGATATTTATGTAAACTACAAAGGTTAATTATTAGAATACTGAAAATCGAGTGTGTCGTTGGAAAAGTGCATATTATATATATCACACGTACATTTTGTATTTAGTGCATACTAGTAAAAAAAAAACGACAACAACACCACAGGACATAAACAATACTTACGTGGTGTTCTTTGCAAGAATATGTGTATGTGCGGGTACCGTTCAGTTGGTATACTTCCATCGCGCAGTACTGCAATACAGAACGCGGAAAATGTACAACATATCTTTATTCAACATAAGATAAAATGATATTCAGATGGTCCAATGGTTGTTATCCAGATGTTCTACATTTGTGGAAAAAAAAATTTAAACTCTCGGTACAAACAACAACAACGAGTTTTATCCAGCAATTCTTGTCGTATTCAACTGATAACAGCCGATACGTTCTTGTGATTTTGCAAGGATATTACATGTGTCAGCTTTGTTTTTACCCTTTGATTAGTCAGTATGTCGACAATTGCACATAATGAGTTCAATTTGTACTAAACCATTTCATTTAATACGAACATTTGCATAAAGACACGCTGTATACTTCCTAAAATAAGATAATGTATGGACGATGGTCCACCGCCGCCCATTTGACTTATTACATACCCATTTTTTTTTATTTTTTTTTTAGGGTTAGGGATAGGGTTCAAAATGATTTGGGCGACCGTAGCACAACAGGCCTCTGACTTAGCCGTAACATCTGAATATAAATGTATTTTCATTTTTCAACAATACACATGTAAACGTGTGTAACGTAACAGCCCCGTAGAGATGAATAAATAAATTAATTATGTATCCATATATAACATAAACATTATGTTATATAATATAACAAATGATATAAATTAATTACAGATAGACATTAATAATAGGATAGGAATTTGTAAATGGATAAATGTTCAAAATATTTGGGTTGATTTCTCACATGTAGAAACTGGTTCAAAATATGGGACAGTTTATAAATAGCAAGTAAACATGACATATCCCTGCACTCATTGTACAGTACAATAAGTCAACAAGGTGAAAGATCAAAGATAGTATATATCTAGAGTCTGTATGTTTAACAAGGCATTTATTCGATGGGGTGGTCGACGCTGTTGACATAAGGGATTTGGGCGGTGGTGCTTTGTTTGCATAAAAGTATTTGTACATTAAGACTTTATATCATCATGTTTTATAAGCGTGTAAATACTTGAATAGTGGTTTCTCCACTCCCAGGGTTTCAAGACATTTAGCAATTCAACCAACCAGCAATAAGCACGTGCAGAAACGAACCTATTGACCAATCAAAGTTATAATTGAGTTTTATGCAAATTAACCTGTAAGCAAGTTTTGTAAGAATAGTACACACTTGGTTTGGATTTCGAGGCGAACGGATCGGAACAGATCCAATCATGTAGTTATCAGAATGTATTTGTATGACTGAAAATATGAATTATAATAGATATTAAATTGGACTAGAATTCATATATGGCGTTGTTGTTGAATATTTCTTTTCATCTTATACGGAGGAATTGACATTAATGGAAAGGGACGGACTTGCCCTATTCGCAATGTAGCAAAATGCAGTCGATGCGAATCTCGTCATTATGGCAATATGCGCATGACATCGTAATGAGCAATAAGCGATTACGTGAAAAGTGTTTTCGAATATATGTCTTACATCCACCCTATTCATGTTTCGGGTTTTAAGGTATTTGTATACCTATACAGATGTTTCAAACGATTCTACTTATATGCATGATTAATCTGTTCACCAGATAATCTTACCATCCGTCGAATAAATATGTGTTACAAAAAACGCTGTCTGGGTGTTACTACGACCATCATTTCATCAAGCTATATTTGAGTGGCCGGTAAGTAACTTTTAATTACAAGAGGTCAATTTTACGTACCCCTTCTCTGCAGGACTCGATTACGTGACAGTGAGCCGGGTCATGCACCGAGTGGCATGTCTTACAGAACATCGTCGCCCCAGGCTGTCCCGGTACAACGGGGATCACTGAAAAATTAGGTATACATGCTTGATGTGTGTGTTTATGTGTAAATAGGATTCGTATGTAAACTATGCAGTGTCCCATAAATTAGACACCATAATGATATACAGACTATAAACGAGGATAGTACAAGTCAAGGTACAATCATATGCGTATAATTATTTAATAAATGAGATGCTTTATAACATGTTTTAATTCTTAATCAAACGCTGGTCAATAACGACGCGCTTTATCGTTCATTGTATGAAACAAATTATCGTGCCCGTGTGTCTTATCAGCACGTATAAAATAAAAATGCAGCGCTTATGTGATATTTCCCATCAAACTCTACGTTCAGATGCGCACATTAATTGTTTTTTTATTGGAATAAAAACAGTCTGAAATAGTTGTTAAGTAATAATTGAGACACCTTTTGTGCATCTGTATGAAAATTTAATTTAGTTTGTAATGCATTGAACAGTGATGGCTCGGTCCACACATTCCGTTATTCATAAACTGTTATCACAGAAGAACACAAAACTACATCAAACAACGATATGCACATGTTAGATACATTTTTATATAAAATATGCTCTAAATGTTTGTAATCTCAAAGTCGAAGGCGAACCATTAGCAGTTGTCACAACTATGTGCTCATCCCAATCAGGTCAAGGTGACATTGTATGATCTGAATGTGAGAAACCAACTCGTGAACAGTTCTCAGTCGTGGGAATTAGACATAAATTAACATGCATACTTGTAATGATTTATTCAAAAATATTGACATATAAGCCAGCTCAGTATTCAGTTGCCTTCCTAAATATACAGGTGCAAGTAGCAGCAGCGAAGACGCATTTCAAATCATCCGCAAATATTTCAAAACAAAGCTGAGTCTGGACTGCGATGCATATGGAATTGTTAAAGCTCGCAGAACAAATACGGCGCTAGGTTGCCCGCTCACAGGGACAAACGGGTAGCTAGGGGCATACTCGTTACATGCGAGGACCTGCACAACGTTCATACTTTTATGGGAAACACAATTGCTGCGAGACTCCCGTTTCTCGATCTCTCGTAACTACCCGCGCAGTTTTCGCAGAGATTGTAATATGCTTGCCATTTTTTAAATGTGTGTTTTTTCTAGACGTCCGGTCCAGCTCTGCCGTGTGTTATCGTTTATATTACATATCAACCTGTTTGGCTCCTCCACTGAAATTTATATCAGAACCGGCTCTCCGTACTTTTATTTTTCATTACATTTATGACGTATCTCGTGTGACGTAATTTATGTGACGAAACTCACTCTTTAAAGATAGATTCTCTGGATTTTTAGGACAACAAGTCGGACTTTGAACTAAATTTGAACTGTTAAATTTTATTTAACAGTAAACTATTTTTTAAAGTATCGAACGAATCCAAAACGTATTTTTGGTTGTGGTTTTGTCATGCATAGTTGTAAACTTCGATTTAAATAAAATAACTCGCTCCTATAGGATAAAGATTTCGTTAATCGTGTTTTGGACACAGGCAGCAGTATCATTATTTTGCCCCCCCCCCCCCNTTAATGTCTTTTAACGAATCCAGTTGCATTAGTTCGGCAACTGCATGGAAACATGTGTGTTCTCGATGAAAACGGTCACGTCCCGTGTTCCACAATCTTTCAGCAATAGGCATATAGTGCGTTTCATACCTTGTGTATATATAATACCTATACGAGGGGTATTTTTTCAAACTGTGTTTTTTTGTCAATATTCGTTGTTGAAGAGTCAAACCATACACAATAGGTGTACATTTAACAATCTGGAACCCCTGGGGTAAGCTCGGGGGGGGGGTAGGGTCCGTGGGGGGGGGGCAAATTTATGATACTGCTGCCTGTGGTTTTGGGTCAAAATGGTTAGCATTCGATACAAATGTAAGTCACCTTGTGTGGTTTAAAAAAAAAGCCAGAGAGGGATGGAAGAACAGAAAATGGAAGTGCATATCGTTGTAATTTTATTGATATAAGCATTGGATTAAAGTTGCCATTGAGGTAAGCGTGTCGTTTATACTAAATTTAGTTTTATGTGTGACTACATGTACATCTGAAATACAATAATGACATCAATCTTATCTACCGCACAGTTTTTAGTTTTGAAATTACTCGTGGTGAAAGGAAAATACACCCCGTGCACTTGACCGCTCTAAACCAATCGGATTCGGTCATTTTGGTAGGAGGTGAGATGTCTAATAATCTCTTATATTATTTAAGACAGTACGCTTGTCCGGTCGCTAGTATGATACGAAACAGGAAACGCCGTAAGCGAGTTCGGATTCTGGTATTTAAATTGTGATATATAGAATGTATCAATTAGTGCATCAAATTTCAGATATTTATCTTTTATTGTAATCATACAATAAGTGTGATTATAGTAAAGAGGGGACAGAGCCTTGTTTAGGCTATTAGACACTCGTGAAATAAAAAGCTTCAAGCTGCCTGTGGAGTCTTCAAATCAGTTCAAATTACTTTAAATAAACATGTATACACAATCTAACATTTACATAATAAGCTTCTAGATTCAGACCGCCTATCAAATTAAATTACTGCGCAATGTTTTGAAACGTCACAAGTACGATGCACACGATGTTTTCTCATTATATAGGAATCGTGTGATAGCGGAGTGCGGGTTCAAACTTGCATAACAACCGTTGACCCTAATGCGATATCTATAATTTCTCCTTTTTGGTTGGCGAAATAGAAAAAATCGATGTTTTGCAACAGGATGCTTCAGAAATGACTCGTTCAACTGTCCGATACGCCATGGGTTTGAAACAATGCGTCTGCTGAAATACTAGCGCTGTTAAATATGGCTAATAAATAAGTTGTTAATTTTCACAAGAGGCTATTCATGTCGTCTTTTACTTCTTTCGATGTATCTGTCTCAACAGGGTTGACCTAGATTTCTGGCGATAATTACATGCAACGGGAATGTTGAATGAAGATAGAATAGACTGATCACGGTATTCGCACGAGTTCAAAAAATGTATTTAGCCTGCATACACGACACGCTCTTTACATAAACATTGCAGTCAAGAATTCACGGGTTGGAAGGTATGTTAAAACAAAAAAGCATCTCTGAGCGTAATGTCTGCCTGTTAATAATTATAATGTAACGTGATAAAATAAATGGTTAAGTTCTGATATGTTTCTTATAAACAGGCAAATAAATTAATGGAATCAATAATAATAAACAGGCAAATTTGATAGAGCTAATATAACATAGCTTTATCGTGAACAATATAATATCACGTTCACACAAATAAATTCCTTCAACTAAAAAAGTGTCCTTCTCAAAACAACGCAAAACTGTTTTACTGATGTTTGATTTGTTGTTAAGATGTCTACCCTGTCAGAAACCAAAGTAAACATTACCATAAATGGCAGTAATATTTATTGTAACGCCGATTTTCATTTTAAAACAGTTTCCTGTTTCCCCTTAAAACAAACTATTCTCCACTTTAATAGCGATACTCAATGGCAACAATATTTCGAATCTTTTTTCAACATTTTTATTTCTTAATATGTTGAAGCAAATTTAAAAAAATGTAGAAAGGGAGAGATTTTTTGTAATATACTATTTAAGGTCGATAACTTAAGCTCTAGATTGATTTATAAAGTGATTCATGATCGATCAGAAAAACTGTGTCATTTGAGCAATAGTTCAATATTTGTATTACGAAGCTTAAACTAGTGGTGCAACAATTTAACAAAAGCCGTCGCAATATATAAAACCCTTATTGAATTACGTACTAAATACCTTTCGACTGATAAAGACAAGCAAAGGCCAGTAAGTAAATTCAGTGTGTTTATGCATGTTAATTATATGTCATATTAAAAACATAATGACTATCATGCCCGTGTGTCTAATGAACGATTATTAACTAAAAATGCAACGCTCATTTGACATTTCTCACAATACTCTACGTTCAGATGCGCACATAAATTGGTTTTCGATTGGAATACAAACAGTCTTAAATAGTCTTTAAGAAATAATTGCGACACATTTTATGCATCTGTATGAAAATTTAATTTAGTTTGTAATGCATTAAAGTGATGGCCCGGTTCACACATTCCGTTATTCATCAACTGTTATCACAGAAGAACAGAAAACTACATCAAACAGCGATATGCACATGTGAAATATATTTTTGTATATGATATGCTCTGAATGTTTGTTGTTTCGAAGTCGACGGCAACAAATAACAGTTATCACAACTATGTGCTCAGCCCAACCAGGTGAAGGTGACATTTTAAATCTGAATGTGAGAAACCAACTCGTGAACAGTTCTCAGCCATGGGCATTAGACATACATTAACATGCATACTTGATATGATTTATTAAAAAAATATTGACATGTAACCCAACTTATTATTCAGTTGCCATCCTGAAAATTCAAAAGCAAGTAGCAGCAGTAAAGACCCATTTTTAATCATCCGAACCTTTATCGAAACAAAGCTGAATATGGACTCCGATGAATTTGGAATTGTTAAAGCTCACAAAATAGGTAGGCGCTAGGTTGCCCGCTCCCATGGACATACGCGTAGAAGAGGCATATTCGTCATATTGGGAGACCTGCACGACGTTAATACGTTAATGGGAAAGCAAAATTGCTTGGATACACTCCCTTCTAGATCTCTCGTAACTGCCTTCGCAAAATCAGCTGTGGCCAGAGTTTAAAGCGGCAAGGAATTATCATGGTGGAAAACATATTTCTCTCGTGTGTTTATTTACAATATGTGTGCAATACAGAAAGGTTGCCAAACAAACGTTGATGACATGTATTTTCCATACACCCCAAATAATTTCAATACACCTATCAACGTAAACAAAATGGCGTCTGTTCGATGAAATGCAAGTCTTGTTATTGTATGATGTTGTTTGCATATGTACGGGGAACCAATTAAACATATCGATTGCATTTGAAACTGTGCTGTTAATACGATATTATGACACTATTTAAGCTTTAAGAGGAGTCAAACAATCTTAAGTTATTATAAACGACACGCTTATCTCAATGACAACTTTAGTCCAATGCTTTAACCAATAAAGTTACAACGATATGCACTTCCATTTTCTGTTCCTTCATCCCTTTCTCGAAATTTATTTTAAACCTTACTTCTTAAAAAAACCGTTCAATCGAATGCGAACCGTTCTGACCCAAAACACGATTTATCGTACGACTCCCTTATATCGAGCGTCTCCTCATATCGATCATTTTATTTATCATCGCGTCAGGCGATAGACGCGTGTTTAATTGGAATACCCCAGTTCCGATTGGACGTTTATTATATCAAATCGTTAAACAGTTCAGTGAATCAAAATGTTAAGTTTCATTTGTCTAAGGTCTATAGCAATCGAGCACTCTCCCGTTCCCGTCTGACGTATCGATACAAGGTAAACACGCGCGTAGTAAATGTATTTGCTGTTGTGCTTGGAACTATCGGCTTTGCGTTGTTAAACAAGCTGTACATAAAATATATTGATATGGATTTAACAGGATTTCGATAAATCTTTGAAGTTTAATAGTTCATTGCTGCATTGTTTGCATCTATTCACTAATTATTTTACTCGTTTCATTAACCGCTCGATACACGGTAACCGGAGAATACGAAATTATTAATCCGGTCAGAGCGAGTTATTTTATTCAAATTGAAGTTTATAACTATAAATGACAAACACACAATCCGAAAAACGTTTTGTATTCGTTCGATAATTAAAAAAATGTTTTACTGTTAAACACAATTCCGTGTCCGACTTCTGTTTAAAGTCCCGAGAATCTAACTTAAACTAGTAGGTTTGTCACATTAATTACGTCACACGAGAAACGTCATAAATTGCGTAATCCATTGATTGAAAAAATTAAAAGTACGGAAAGCCGGTTTGGAAATAAATTTCAGTGCAGGAGCAAAATCGGATGATATGTAATATGATCGATAACACACGACAGAGCTGGAACGGAGGTCTAAAAACAGAACATATTGAACAAGTGACATGCATATAAAAATCTCTGCGAAAAGTGTGGTAACCATCATTTAATAAACAGAAAGAATCGGTTTTCAAATTAATTTGATCCTCCCACTCACTCCTGCCCGCGAAACCATTCAGGTGTCGCAATTCTTGTAACTAATCGACAATTTCTCTAACATGTGTTATATTGACAGTTGTTATTAATCACTGTCTGTTTTTGTGTTAACAATGTCAATAAATTACTGATATTAACTGACATCTATGTATTCATTTTATACGTCATATGCATTTGAATTGATTTTTCTTGTACTTAAAATATCTGTTGAACACAACAAGGAAAAGGTAATCGGTGAGAAAGAATCGTTACACTGTTTGTAACTGGTGGTGTATGGGTTGTAGACCCACAGAAATTTCAAAGTTATTTCTCTATATTCGCTCTCCTATGGTCCGGACTTACTGAGGGTGTATATTCCATACACCATCAGTTACTAATATTGTAACGATTATATCTGACCGGTAATCAGAGATATTTTAATGTGCATTCCTCTTTTTGAATGTGTGTTTTTTTAAGAGGTCCGGTCCCGCTTTGCCGTGTTTTATCGTTAATATTACATACTGTTTGGCCTTTCCACTATAAATTTATGTCCGAACCGGCTCTCCGTTCTTTTATTTTTCTTTCAATTTATGACGTACCTCGCGTGACGTAATTTATGTGACGAAACTCACAAGTTAAAGTTATATTCTCTCGATTTTGAAAGATAACAAGTCGGACTTTGAACTAAATTTGAACTGTTAAATTTTATTTAACAGTAGAACATGTTTTTTAATTATCGAACAAATCCTAAACGTATTTTGGGTTGTGTGTCTGTCATGCATTGTTGTAAACTTCGATGGGAATAAAATAACTCGCTCCTATAGGATAACGATTTCTTAAATCGTGTTTTAGGTCAGAATGGTTAGCATTTGATACAAATGTTATGAAAAATTGTGTGGTTTAAACTAAATTTCGAGAGAGGGATTGAAGAACAGAATATGGAAATGCATATCGTTGTAACTTTATTGTTATAAGCGTTGGATTAAAGTTGTTATTGAGGTAAGTGTGCGTTTACACTAAATTTAGTTTTATTTATTACTACATGTAAATCTGAAATAGTGTCATAAATCTCATTTACAGCACAGTTTAAGTTGCAATCAATATTTTAATTCGTTCCCCGTACGTATGAAAACAACGTCATATAATCAAAATACTTATCTAGCAGTTTATCGAACAGACGCCATTTTGTTTACGTTGACAGGTGTATTAAAATTACCCGGGTTGAATGGAAAATACACCCCGTGCACGTGACCTCTCTAAGCCAATCGGATTTGGCCATTTTGTAGGAGGTGAGATATCTAATAATCTCTTATAGTATTTTAGACAGTAAGCTTGTCCTGTTGCTAGTAGGATATGACGACAGGAAACGCCGTAAGCGAGTTCGGATTCTGGTATTTAAATTGTAATTTATAGAATGTATCAATTAGTGCATCATATTTCAGATATCTGTCGTTTAATGTAATCATACAATAAGTGTGATTATCGTAAATAATTGGCAGAGCCTTGTTTGGGCTGTTAAACAGTCGTGAAATAAAATGGTTCAATATGCTTGTGGAATATTCAAATAAGTTCAAATTACTTGAAATAAACATGTATACACAAGATAACGTTTATATAATAAGCTTCTAGATTCAGATCGCGCACCAAGATAAACTCATGGCACAATATTTTGAAGCGTCACTTGTGCCATGCACACGATGTATTCTCATTAGATAGGAATCGTGCGACAGGGGAAATGCGGGTTCAAACCTTATATCAACCCTTGACCCTAATGTGATATCTATAATTTCGCCTTGTTGGTTGGCGAAATAAAAAATTAAATGTTTGCAAAAGGATGCTTCACCTATTACTCGTTTAAATATCCGATACGCCATGTGTTTGAAACAATGCGTTGCAGAAATGCTAGTGCTTTTAAATATGGCAAAAAAATAAGTTGTTTGTTTCCATGAAATCTCCATAAAATAGGCTATGTATGTCGTCTTTTTTCGTTAACTTCTTTCGATGTAAATGTCTAATATGGGTTGAGCTAGATTTCTGGCGATAATTACATGAAACGGGGAAGTTGAATGAATGTAGAATTGCGCAAAAATTCTTGTTATTTGAAATGCAAACATACAATAATGGTTAATTTAATACCATTAACTGCTGAATAAACTGGAGATTATAATTTTTTAATATTGCAATCAAGTTTAAAACACCTTAAATATCAACATACTTACGACATGTGCACATATTTATGAAGTTTTACTGATTGTTTGCTAAGATCAGAATGTTATTTGCATTCATAGAAACAAATAATTAGTGTATTTAGCCTACATAAACGACACGCTCTTTAATAAACATTTCAATCAAAAACTCACGGGTTATAAGGTATGTAATAACATAAAAGCATTTCTGAGCGTCATGTCTGCCTGTTAATAATCATTATGTAACGTGATACAATGTTCTTCTTTGTTTCTAATAAACAGGCCCAACATTAATTGAATCAATAATACACAGGAAATTGTGATAGAGCTCATATAACATAGCTTTATCGTGAAATATAATATCACGTTTACAACTTCTTACTTGAATTTCTTCAACTCAAAACGTTTCCTTCTAAATACAGCGCAAAACTGTTTTACTAACGTTTGATTTGCTGTTTAGATGTTTACCCTTTCAGAAACCAAAGGAAACATTACCATAATTGGCATTAATATTTATTGTAACGCCGATTGCCATTTTTAAATTAATGTATGTTTCTCCTTAAAACAAGCTATTCTCCACTTAAATAGCGATACTCAATGGCAATAATAGTCGATATCTCTTTGCAACATTTTTATTTCTTAATATGTTAAATCAAATTTAAAAAATGTGGACATAGAAAGAGTTTTTGTAATATAATATTCAAAGTCGAAAACTTAAGCTCTATAGTGATTTATAAAAGTGATTCATGATCGATCAGAAAAACTGTGTCATTTGAGCAATATTTCAATATTTGTATTACGAAGCTTAAACTAGTGGTGCAACAATGTTACAAAGCCGTTTTCAGTAGATTGCTATATATTAAACCCTTATTGAATTACGTTATGAATACATTTCGACTGATAAGGACAATCAAAGACCACTTTCAAATTCAGTGTGTTTGTGTCTGTTAATTATATGTCCGTTTAAATTTATCTACTTACGTAGAATAATTGACATTATTTAAACACCTTTTAGGCAAACCCGTTTTAATTTCCAGTTGTCAATGTAAACCTGACTATAAAGTTCACATGTTGTTGAATGTGAAGGATTCAAGCAAAAATCAAATACTGTTGATTGTTGTGGCATCATACACAATATCGGATACGTTTAGGACTTTAAGACATTTTTATAAGACACAATACAATTTGGAAGCCACCTTATGCAAAACGGAGTTAAAAATATCACAATTACAAATCGGACATTCTGTTTGGTATTGAAACGGAACAACCAACATTAATTATGAGCCCCGTCATGCGAAAATGGGTCTTATGTTTTATACCGCCAGCCTAGCTTCAGACGAGCATGCGCATTCGCACAGATTGATAAGGAGCTACCCTGCCTGCTGATGAGACCATGAAACATGACATTATACAAGTAAAAGAAAATACCCGGTAATATTTCTTTCAAAAAAGGAATACGTATTGTGATATTCACTATTCCAATGAATTAACATTAACACTGTATTTAGTTAATCGTTGGATAATTTTGAATCATTAATAAACACAATTAAACACTTATTCCGATGCTATGCAAAGTGAAATACATTGACTATTTATTATATGTGTACACCCTTAGCATTCCCAGTTTATTTTTTTAGTAAGGCGAAAAAGGAAAATTAAGAAATATATATATATGCAAGTTAGCTTACGCGACGTCAGGTATAACACTATTATGAGTCTTGTAGTCATAACGGTCGAGTGTCCACCGCATACTGATTACGAAAACTATGTGAAAGTGTTATCAGCGCATGTCTTTAAACCAATCTGGCTCAACCAATGAAAAGTGATAGCGGCAAAACCGATGTCGTGCATGATTTTACAGGGTGATAGACAATTTCAAACGTAAGACTGGCATGAACATCTTTAACAGTCAGAACACTTGTTTTTGTCAAGGCGATTGTGATATTGCTTATCACTTTACATAAAATCAACGAGATATATGTCCGAGACAATCAAATTAACTCTTCATTGTTTAAAAAAAGCTGACACAATATCGTTCATATAAGATATATTTGAATAATTACACTGCCTATACAAAACAGGAAATACATACAATTCGACCATTCATATTAGACGATGTATCTCGAAACTCAACATTGTACACAATGTTATTGAGCGAAGCAAACACAATTTATTAAATAAACACAGTAAGTTACAATGTGTCCAAACTTGCATATATTTATTTAATCATTGTGGCCACTATTCATACATGTGCTCTTTACTTCTACCTTGAAATATTCGAGTAACCGCATATAGAAGGGAAAACAGTATACACTTAAAGGTTATAATTAAATGAACAGTCACGGCAAAAGGTTTTCTTGATATTTCTTAATATGACAAGACAATCTTTCGCCTTGGGAATGATGTACTATTCGTGATATATTTATTACAGTAACTTTGTTTTATTGGTTTTCAATGGAAATAAAACTCAAATTATTAATTCTCAAACATCGATGGATAGATAGATACAAAATTGTCCATCGATGCTGACACGAACCACTCGCCTTTTAACACTCCTTCAAGGCTATTTAGTAAGAATTTAAGCATTAATCCTGTCATAAGGCGGACATATCAAGCAATAATTATGCAAACAGTATACAATAACGTTAATATTGTAATGCTCGTGGAATACACAAACTGATGTATTAAACTACTTTGATTTCGAGTGATTTTTGGCAAATTGGGAATTTGAGTTAAAATATAATAAAAAAATGTATTCATATATATCCTACAGATAAAGGTACATACACACACATAATAGATCACCCATATGAGAATCAGTATTTTCTCACCGAGTATCTTAGGTTTAATACGCGAGTGTTTACTGGTCGTCTATGTTATTGACAAAAGCAAGTATATATATATGTCGTAGTCGTGCAATATAATATTTTACTTAAAAGGAAAGTATGTATCCTCAAAACCATCTAAATGGTCATATATCTTTACGCAATACCCAGTATTATAAGTATTGCTAAAATGCAGAACTCATTATATAAACATGCAATACTCCGTACACGAGCGTGATGTTGTTTTAGACCTAACACGTAAAATATTCGCAACAAAAATTAGTTAAACATTGTCGAAAATAGTATAATAGCATTTTTTATTTTTTGTAATCGCTAGATTCGAATTTTTCGAATAATTTTAAGACAACCAACTAACTTACATCATCATACGAGAAGCTTCATTTTCAAAGCGCACATGCTAAGTTTAATACGCGATTATTTACTGTTCCTTGAATTAAAATGAAAAAATTAAATATATGTGACAGTCTTCCCAGTTGAATTTGCAGTCACAGCAGTACATGTAATAAACTGTTATTTTTTCTTAAAACCGCAACTTAATTTACCAATGTTGAGGTATTTTGCTGTGACATTATTTTGCTCGATAATAGGCCAATACCCCCTGCTACGTCGAACCCAGTGTCAAAACTTGCATCCGCTTTCAATATGTTCAAGACGAAAGCCATTGCACTTTTTTCTGGAAGTTGCATTTTTCCTGTTTGATTGATCCCCGTTTATTTGAATTAAAGTTCAATGAACTGCCTTCAGTTGTGAGATATCTGTCGTAATGTAATGATGCATTCAGTGACATTAACATTAACATAATGTCGTTATATAAGTCCATCGCATCATGGCCTGTAGCCCATTCATATCATATATGTAAATATATATATATCATACTCACACTTTTTAGGGTCACAGTTTGGCGTGAACAGAAACACATTCAGAAATTAATTGGATTGTTGTTATGGATTATAATGATGTTATTAATGGTTGTACGTAATCCGTCAAATGTTAAATGATGTACAAAATTAAATTGCATTTTAGATTTAACGAAAATTACACGGGAATTCAATGTGATTGAAGATAAATAGTTTTAACTGATTACGAGATTGCTAAGTGTTGTACCAGCTTCACAAAATCGGGAGAAAACGTTTTGCAGGAGAGAAAAGAGTTTCCGAAAGATCTTAACAATACGCTGACACGAACGTTAAGGAATATTTAACATATTGTTGTCAACTGTTTAATGCATAATGTTTTAAACAATTTTGCACCGAAACAATTATGTTAAAAAAACCGCTGGTTGTCCTAGCGAACAATCTACATGAAAGACAATTAAAAAAAAAAAAAAATCAATAAATCAAACATGAATAACATCCAAGATAAAATATAATGTCCGGTTGTTTACTCTGGTGATTATTTATCTAACTAGATAAATAGTACAGATAAAAAAACTCATCTAAGTGCGTATAGTTCACAGAAAAAAACAAGATTTATTTTCAAAACTTGTTTAAATTAGTATATAATTTTTTATCAGAAACGCATTGATTTTTTTTGCAAACCCGCAGTTAGCCGATAAAAACATTTAGGATATTAAAAAGTTACAAAAGGTAGTTATTTACAATCGGTCTAGATCTAGATACGCATAATTAATCAAACAAATGCATTGTCTTACTAAATACTTTCTTGTATCATGTTATGAGAGCGCATTCATTTAAAATGCATACTAAACAAATTATTATTTTGTTTTGCAGCATATTAAGACATCCAACAAAATACTTCGTGGAGTTGTATATTTTTTCATAAACTGTTAGGATGCGTCAACTGATTTAAAATTGCAATGTTCTTAAATGTGTTAAATCTGTAAAATAATAGGCCCTGTTTGGCATATAAACGCATACTGATCGAAAGATGTATATTAAAAATGATCATGGGTAAAAAATTTGAAGTGTCTATACAGTTATGAGTGTTTTATTGAATATAAGTAACGCTCCATTATCGTTTGTTAACGTTCGTTATTAACGTTCTATTTTTTTCGTCTAACCATTTGAAAATTTAAGTTCGTTTGTTTTTGCTATTAAGCCCTTTTACATTTAGAGTACATATGTTAATAGCCATACACAATGATAGTAAAGTAATGATAAGTTTGTGTGCGCAAGTCCAGTTGGTTGTTAGTACATTTAGTAAATAAAAGGGACACAAATTTATAGTTTGCAATACTACTATATATACAAAAACATATTTTAATACAGAACGGAAGTAATATAAATTGAAAAGAAAACAAATCTAACATAAGAAAGAGGTTTTGGTAGGCAGGTACCAGGATTTTACATCAGCAAAATGTAAGCAAGAAAAGACACAAACAAAACACACACAAAAAAACAGTACAGACAGCTCTTTTTAACCGAGCCACTTCGCCTGCTTACAGAGAAAATAGCTCTTATTACACTGACATTGAACATATTACGACGTCAAAATTCAAACAAGAAAACTCTCTAATTACACAGACATTGAACATATTATGACGTCAACATTCAAACTAGAAACAAAAGCTCTAATTACACTGGTATTGAACATATTATGACGTCAAAATTCAAACAAGAAAAAGGTCTTATTACACTGACATTAAACATATTATTACTTCAAGATTCAAACAAGAATGGGCTTTTATTATACTGACATTAAACACATTATGACGTCAAAATTCACAACAAGAAAAAGCTCTTATTACACAGACTTTGAACATATTATGACGTCAAAATTCAAACAAGAAACGTCAAAAAGTAAACAAGCAAAGAAACAAACAAAACAAAACAATCGATACATTAGATGAATTATTTTTTCTATGTTTCTATTTCAATTCACGAATATCTTTTCCGTGCAATATGTTCAATAAACAAAAAACATAATTGTATGAACATGTTATATTCTCCATTTCAAACCTTTTAAGATTTTATTTTGTTATGGCCCTTTAACGATTTTTTTCAGATATAATATTGCATTAGACTTACATGTATTTAAATTAAAAAAGGGACAAAATATTTCGTTTAGTATCTCTATATAGTACAGAATGCTTTGAAATTATCCTTGAGAAGAGATGTATATAATTTTTAATTTGATTTCAAAAAGGATAAGACATTTTGATTATATTTCTATCATTTTTCTAATTATATGGTGTGACTACTGTATTTCACTAGTATTACCACGTAAAGGTATTTTCAATAATTTGCTTCGAAAAAATACATCGTGAATTGCGCATAAAGGGGTGGGGTAGGTAATCTACTGGCCAACATATAATAATAAATTAAAGATGTACAACACAATGACATATTATAGTATGATAAGTGTTTTTTTTTAGAATAATTGAAGTACATGTATAGTGAACATCGCTGGGTTCATATCATATCAGGTTTACATTATGCGATAGCGAGTAAGAAGAAAATATTAATGAATATCGTTAGCACACAATATATGTGTTTTTTTAAATGTAAGATCGGGTAAGGAGACGTATTAGTTGGAGTATAAGTAATACAGTAATGCTGTTTAAGTAAACACTTTTTTTTGCAAAAACATTAAACAATTACAATCACAGAGCAAAACTAACAATATGATTTGATATATTTTCCGGATATTTGCGGCTATTTTTAGGCAATTACTACAATTAATAGTCGAGACGGACATAAGTCTAGGCAAAACACAGAGCCAAGGATTATGTTATTAAAACATCCATCACTAGTAAATATAGTTTATGCTTGGGCAATTTAGCATACCCATATTGAAGTGTTTATACATGAAGATATAAAATATGCCTTGGTTGCTTGTGCTTGCTGAGTTTGAAGTGACGAGAGAATGGGTTATTATTGGAATTAAAAAGAAGACAAAGACAAGCAGTCAGGCCAAGGCACACATCTTCTTTTATAAAAGATGCAGCATGCCCATTGCTTTTTTTGTAATGGAAAAAAGCTTCCCTAAAGAGAGTATGCTTCTTTCTTCAACGAAAAAACGAAAACAGAAGAAAAAAACAACGACAAAAAAACTATTTTAGGCGTTAAAAGTAATGTTTAACCAAAATTCTGTTTCATAAAGTCCCCAAGTTTTAATGTGGTATTTTAATGTGTGAAATACATTTAACATGTGTCTAGGTTGTACTCTTATCTCATTTTGTCAAGCACTGTAAACAATCTAATTGATCGGCCTCAATAAAAAAAANTATATATATAGACAATTGGTACTTAAAGTTCATAGAAATGTTGATTTAAAACTTTAAAATCAACTTATATAAACAAGATACAGATTTAACAGACCTTTAAAATAAATGTGTAATACATCTCAAAGCATTGCAATTTTATTAATACTGTTAAATACTTGGCCAATTACTTTTGAATTCGATTACAGAAACAATATATTCCTGGATTAAATACATTGACATGTGTGTATATATATATGAACAGTTACTCGCTAATTAACAGTATAATAAAAAAGTAACGCTACATATTTGTGGCGTTCAATCGAATGCGTAGTACGACGGTTATCGATCGCTTTACAAATCCAACGCACAAAATGATTTTCAGTGGACCAATCTACAGTAAATGTACTGTTTCGTTGAAATATTGCACTTTTTTATTTTGTAAATGCTGTGCTTTAAAAGACATATTTACATTTACAGCTATGGTTTTAATATTAATAGTGTATAATATTGCAAACACTGAAACTCCAGAACTTCTATCAATTTGTGTTATTATAAATTACTTTTAATTACCTTTAACTTGTATAACAGAACACAAATTATAAACATAATATGGTTCAAACTGTATTCAATTGTCGTATTTCATGTAAGATAGGTACATCAATATATTATCCATATTTCTTTGAAGACATGTTTTGTGTGTTGCTTTTTTGCAGCCCTTGTTAAATGTTAGATATTTAACTGCACCGAATCCCATCAATACATCATTTGCCATTCACTCATCTACATGTAGCTCATGGTATTATATTATAATCCAACACCAAGATACGAAACACAAACACACTACAAATGAATCATTATTTACAATAACCTTATTGAACTCACATCCCATTCAACGTACGCTTGTTTATCTTGTTTGCTGGAGCAGTCTACCTAAATATCGCTCGCATTTAAATTTCATCAAATGAAACTCGAATCACTAACGTGAACATATAAAAGCGCGGCCAGATGCCATGTATTGTCTTGAACTTTCATTTAATACCGTACGTTGTTTAAGAGAGTATATACCAACTTCCTATTTTTCAAACAGATAAGACATTGAAGCATTAAAAAGACTCAAAAATAAAACCCGACGATCAACGGAAATTGTTTTAACAATTGTCATTAGTCTCTTTTGTTCTGTAGAAATTGAGTAGAACAGCAGTAGAAGTAGTTGTAGTAGTAGTAGTATTAGTAGTAGTAGAAGTATAAGTAGTAGTATCATTAATAAAAATAAATTAAATAAAATATGTTAAAAAAAGATATTTAAATGATGCGTGTATGTCATTGCATATTCGTTTACAACATTTTAGGACAACGTTGCCGACCGAACTAACCTTTCGTTTTTGCGATGTTAGTTGAAACAAATGACTTTTTGGGCCTGTTGGGAAATCTGCACTGTACAGAGACTAGTGATTCATACTGTTTTTTTAATTTCATTGAATTTGATTGTTTTAATGTTATGAATGTATCGTTATAGATATATCGTCACCATAAATCAAAGAAAACAAATACAAAAGTGATGATAAATAAAAAAAAAATGAAAGTACTGTGTGTGCATTTATTTGCTAATTATATCGAACACATAATTTGAAGATTTAACTTTTAAGTACTGTAAATATGTCTTAAATTGTGGATCCACACGACTATTGCCTTCTAAGTATCATTTAGACCAGGTGGCTATCCGAAATGTCCATGTGGTCCTATTAAACTCCCAGTTATTGGAGGTGTTAGTATTCGCCCATAAGTGAATTTAAAATTCAAAGTACATAATACGATTGTTTGCTTACACATCATAATAGGTTCAAGGCTATCTTTCCACACCTATTAAGTTGCCCTTGCGTAACGAATGAAGAAGAAAACAATTAATATTAATGATAAATCATGTTCAGAAAACTCTTCCATGGTACATCTTCAACAGAAATACATTTTCAGAAGCATATTTAAATTGTTTAACCTTAATGAACCAAAAGATATTTGTGTTCTTATGGCTGAGAAAAATACTACGACTACTACTACTACTACTACAACTACTACTACTACTACTACTACTACTACTACTACTACTTCTTCTACTACTACTACTACTACTACTACGACTACAACTACTACTACAACTTCTATTACTTCTTCTTATGCTTCTACTACTACATGAAAAAGTGTATGCGTGCCATATGTGCACACAGTCGTTTGAACATAAATTGATCGTTATATTAACGACCCTATATCAGTCAAGATGGTAGTTAACAAGAAATTAAAACACATGAGCTAGTCACGGCTCTTATCAACGTTGGTGTATAGAAGGAACGTCATTGTGGACTAAGTATCTGTAAATTTACTAGGTGACATGATATTTTGAAAACAGAATGTATAGCAGTTGTTGTATTGAATTGCATATGTGACGGTTTAGTATGTAAGGTAATAACATCATGATTTTTTGTGTGCACATGTGCGAATATTGATTACGACTTGCTGTAAAAAGTTGTATTTAATTCGAATAAATATTCTTGTTTTGTTCGAGTATATGGCGTCTTTGTGAATAAGCAATTAATATCGTTTGATGTCCAGGAGAAAATAGTCTGTGTTTTTGATGTGTGAGCTCTTTCGTAAATTAGATACAAGCAACTGTATTTGTTAAGCATTTCAATTTAATATGACGCGGCTTTTGTGTCTAAAACGTTGCTTATTTAAATGTACTTAAAGCAAACCACTACCGATAGTGAGTGTTATTTATCATTTGAGTCATCAAAAGTTACCACCTTAACGCTCTAGCTGTTGTCGTTCTATAAAGAACGGCAGCGGGTTTTGATACCGTTATGAGAGCAAATGTTAGCATACTCCTTATTCTCTATATTCTAATTGCGTAATAGTCATAACTTTGATGGGACGATATTGTAATCTTATTAAATCATCACCGTGACTGACGTTTTAAATTCTTTTATCCCTTCAATTTTGTCAAATATTCGCTTGCAATATGATTTTTGTTTGTCTTTTTGCTGGTTGTCAACACCTAATTTATGCATTGATATCATGTGTAATAAAACACTTTTGAATATTCATTAAATGCATATAAGCCAATCAGACTTTTAAACATGCGGACAAACACAAGTATGGGAAAACCGATTAACACTTTTACTTATACTAAAAAATTGTCTAAACTTTCACTGATATTGCATAGAAATCCTTTACGTTTGTGTCATTCACTACAATTTCTGAAGCACTAACCATGATTAACACACACATTTCATGTATAGAACTTTTCTATTTAAGTTTTGTAAAAACGCAAACATGTATTCCTGATGATACATCATTACATATTATCATTGTATTATCATTGTGAATTTAAAAGTATACGACGACTTTTAAAACTTGATACCAAAGGAGTTCACACGATGCTATTCATAAATGCCAGAGCTGCATACCATTTAATAATTGTAAATATGATGATAATGGTATGATCTGAAACAAAACAAAGTTTCAGTTTTCATGTATTCCACTTGTGTTTTACTAACACTACTGAGTGCGAACCACTATGGTGTATAATGCCCAAACAAAGTGTAAACGTTTTACACGCTTTTATCACTTATAGCTTTATTTAAATATCGTGTTCGCTTCAGCGAGAAATCGGCACCATAAAACACTCTCATCTGTCACTCAAGCACTGCATCATTATTTGATTTGGAGATGATATAACGTGTAAATCGATCCTAGACGTTTCAAATTCTTATTATGAAATATTGCTCTTGATGTAACAATATTATTTTCTTGTTAAACGCTTTTCTAGGATTGAAGTATCGACTTGGTCTGTATTGTCTTCGGCTATAATAGCGGGACGCCATGGATGAAAGTAATCGTTAAATTGAATAAACTCTCTAAACCATATTTAATACACTCATACAGATAAACACACAATTTGGTCTCAAAATAGTCAGTATTCGTACTTAATATGTTATAGTTAATTCAGTATGTCTGGCTATTTCTGGGAGTTCTTGTTGCAATTGACTTACGTTTAAACCATGCTCATTAGTTTGTGTCCTATGGCCCTATTAATACCATTGCTATTAACTGATACTGACTGGTAATAATGTGTGTTTGTTTGTACTTCAGAGTTTATAAGGCGTACACAGGACCATTAACCGTTATTCAATACATTATCTTTGACTGAATCTAACATACAGATGATATAGTTATATTTATACTAAAATTATTTCATATTAATAGTATTATTAAGAGACTGTATAGTGGTCATTAGTTAAATGAGTAAGTCAGTTATTAATACCATAACTTCGTATAGCTCTAAAAACGTGTGCTGAGTCATATTTGCCTTCTTGTGTGCAAGTAAGATAATTTCTTCACAACCAATTTGAAGAATCCCTGGAGAACAAAACATATTTTAACCAGATCTGCTATACTCTTTGGAGCATTTAACTGCAAACATAATTTTGTTTGAACAATTTTACAAGGCATGTAACGCAATCAGCCAAGGAATCTGTTCTGGTTTTGCATGGGGTGTTTCCCCAGCTGTCCAAAAGCGTTGCTGTTTGGATAATATTAAATATAAAACATCAAGTAACCAAATGAAGCAGAAGCCAGAAATAAGTTTATTCAGAAGTTCAACTGTATCCATGGCTTGTAAAATTCCAGCTTTCTTCTTGCTTCATTTAAACGTATGGAAATTTAAACTAGAACATTGTCGCAGTTGTATAGTTGTTTCTGAGTGATTCGTTTGCTAAAAAAGTTTCATTTTTTATTTAAACATGTCACATGATATGTTGTATACACTTACATATACTGCAGAATGCGTAAACGATTTATGGAAATCTACAGAAAGAGGAGGGGAGCAAAAGAATAATACAAATTAAATTAATTATAATATAAATAAAACATCTTTACACATACTCTCTAACATAAGTACACCTACCTTAAAGCAACAAACACCCCTTTTTTCTTTATTTTCTGTATATTTGTATTATAATCTTTATTGACCTGTGTGATGCGACACCATATTGGATAACTTTTAAGTCATGTATAAAACTGATTCAAAACATATTCATGTCACACCAACCATTGTCTTCCTAGATGCTATGTATCACAATAAATATAAAAAACTGTGTGAAACATTTTGCTCAATGCATGTATTGCTTGTACTATGTAATATGCAAAATACACATGCTTTATTCACACCAACCATAGTCTTCAAAAATGCTATGTACCATTATATAAAAATTCAATGTGAAACAAACGTACTAATTGTGTGTATATTTTACATATTATGTTATATGCAAAGTGAATTATGTTTACGAAGGAAATAAAAAATGGTTTTACAAAAAAAAAAAAAAAAAAAAAAAAAAAAAANAAAAAAAAAAAAAAAAAAAAAAACTGAAGTGAGTCCGGAAGTCTTAGAGGTCTCGACTTTAGAGAAATAGGGTAAGCAAACAATATTTGGGCGTGTTCATGAATTGAACAAAGTTGCGTGATACTAACCTTGTAAAACATGTTGCTTAATGAAGTGTGTAACTCTTGCCAGACTGATACAGATATTCGTTAATAGGAATCCACATAAAGGGGAGGGGGCATAAGAATAATGCACAAGTCAGCAGTGAATCCAGAAGGCTTAGAATTCTCGACTTTAGAGAAACGGAGTGAGCAAACAATTTCGGGGCTTGTTTATATATTGATTATTGGCAATGAAGTTGCTTGCTACTTACCTTGTAAAACATGTTGATTAATGAAGTGTGTAAGTCTTGCTAGACCGATTAAGATATGTGTTAGACAATTTATTGTACAATCCTAGATAACGTAAAAAGTTGATTCATTTGTTGTACGTGATTTGAAATAGACATTTATATGTACAAACAATATTAATAATGTTTTGTTACAATTATGAAAATCTTCTGGAACTTAAAGTTTCATTAAATAATGTGATGTATGCGAAACACCCTGTAAAGTCATAAACTAATGTACATGTAAATCCTTATTTAAGATTATGGCTTGTGTAATTGTGGCAAGCGTACAATTATGTGTGATTATGTATAATTTCGAAGGCAAACCTGGTACTGATTTAAATGCATGTTTTCTCTGTGCCTCTGTTTTGACATTTAAAATCCTGTCAGTAATTGTTTTACGTCTATTTTTATTAAATGTAATCATAAACATGAACCTTATTTTTGTTTCAGGGAAACATCTTCGAAGATGGTTTCTAGCGCAGTAGCGTAACATTAATGGGGACTTTAATTGTCTGTGAACATTCATGCCATGGTTTTATTGGGAACATTCATGGCAGCTTGTTTCCAAGACTAGTCATGCAAATGTAATAGACCGACCTTTATAATCATTAATAAAGGCTACACTGTAAATTTATTGGACCGACCGTTTTAATCACTAGTTTCGGTTAATCTGTTTATTTTATGAGAATAGTTCTGGAATCCAGCTCTCTCTAAAATCAAACACTAAATTATAACAGTGTTAGTTCATAGACCAACGTTCTAAACTAAAATACCACTTTAAAAATCAAATTCAGTGTGTCGTTTAAGTCGTATTATTATAAAATCAGTAAATCCAATTATTGAACGCACGGACCTTGTATCGGTTTGAATTGACTAATTGTAATACTGTGTAAGTAACCTTTTTTAGCAAACTTAAACATTCAAATTAAAAAAAGTAGTTGTAACGCAGCAACGTTTCTCGCGATATTTTGAAATATTATACCTCACATGCCCAAATCGGCTCATGTTGTCCTTAACAAAGTAGACATAGGGTTACATTTTCTGGTTCTATATCTCAAAGTTTCTTTATACAACGCATATAAATTGCAGCTGTCAACATTTTGCACTGTCTCAGTGCAATTTCGCTCGCTACCGTAACTTCGCTTAATTGGTCATTCTTGGCTCAGTTACTATTTAATATATCCCGGTTACTTTAAACTATGCTACAATGTACCACGGGGACGAAACATGCGATTAAAGGCACACGGCAATACTTCGAGGTACTTATAAGTATATGTCAAGTACCCCGGGTACTCTGTAGTATACTTCGTGTACCCTGGGTACTGTTAATTAGTATCTGAGCCGATCAACCTCTTTTGGTGCTATAATTAGAAGAAAAAAAAAAAAAAAAAAAAAAAAAAAAAAANAAAAAAAAAAAAAAAAAAAAAAAAAAACAGTTCTGAGCTAAATGTGAAAATACAATTATCGGTCGAGCTTCTGCGCATTATGATATGTCGAATCACTGAATATTTCAAGCAATAACCTGCTAGAAGTTTTTGTAATTCCTTCTTGTTATTCACTAATTTAATACGTTGGCGTATGATGCGAACCGTGCTAACACCATGCACGATTTTTTGTTGAATTGCCACGACTGGTCAAAACGTACTTTTTAGTTTGTATTTGTTCCTTTAACATATTTCTGATAATCAATATCGCTTTCCAAAACGATGTTTGGAACTAATTAACCCTTGTTGACTGAATTATTATAAACGCTGCGTAGTAACATCTCATTGATTTGCCAACTTGTAAAGCATAGCATGTCATAATAAAGCTAACCGCGCTCAAAAGTCATATTAAAATAAACGTTTTGCTTATTCAATCATTTATAACTATTTTAAAATTATATTTATTGATAAAAAAAGTTACTGTTTTGTATAAATACAACTAATATCGACTTTCTTAAAGGTGACAGTGCGTTTCGTCGACCCTAAAAATACACCTCACGCCTCGGTCGACAGTTCTGTCATGGGTTGACACAACGCACTGTCATCGTCAAGGATGTAAATATTTATGTACTGTTGCCCTCGTGTGGAGCCTATAATTTATCAAAGTAAAACAAAAATGAAAAATGCGAAACATACATTAACCATAAGCGTCTGAGGTTTTCACAAACATTTCCAGAAATTATTTTACCAATACAACAAACCATACATTCTTTCGGGTCAAGCCAACCGTGTTAACAAGAAACAAGATTTATTTGCAAAATCGCCATGAATGGTCCGAATTTGTATGTTCATCAATACTATAGTAGTGTTTCCTGAGACATTCATACATTAATCGCGTGTTTGTATTTCAAAATATCTGAATAAACCAAATTAATATTTCAATATTATTTTAATCCATTATATAAATAATTGATGAACATATTCTCGATATATTAATTTGGTTTATATCACAATGACCAGACACAACAGAAATCACATTTTGACACTAACAAAACTGGGAATAATATGTAAATTGGTCAATGTCCTGTAGTCTTATATTAATTTCACATTTTGTAGACGTTTTTTGAGATGTATAAAATTAGCGCATTTGTAATGACTGGAACATATGTTATAAATCAATTACATTAATTAAATATTTCTAGCTAACATACCGCCAAAACGCACAATTATATTCAATTGTTCATTAATTGTAATATGATTGTATGTACTCCAGCATTGTTTTGACATATGTCCTTCATTTTTTTATGACGTCACATGCATATGACTTCTCAAAAGGGACTTGTTCACGTTTTGATAAATTGACAAAATAAAATAAAAAAATTAGATTTGCAAATTTCGATGTTGTTATGGTTTTTGCAAGGAAACAGTAATACTGAACATTAACCATGCTCTGAAGTATTCATTATATGCATATCATGACCATTTCAAAACTTGAAAAAAATATTAAAAGTTACAAACGCGAAACGATTGAAAAAATTCGGAAAAGTTATGTTGTTATTGTCATATTTTGTGACATAACGAGGATTGTTTACATTTACTCCAAAGGTCAGTGGTTTTAATTTTATTTTAGTTTTATTCTGGAGCTCTTTAGTTCCGATTTTTACATTTATCAATTTAAAGTATTTCATGACAAACTTCAAAACATGCACAAATCTGTGAACAAGTCCCTTTTAAACAACTTTCGTCTAAGATTGGTGACAATGTTAGTTTACTTATGTCCGTATGCGATATTTATTTCTAATGCCTTACGATTGTAATGTTATCGACAGAAATACGTTTATTATGCATGATTTCAAATGTGTGGATATCACAATCATAGCGAGTGATAAGGAAAAAATATTCCTTTCAGAATAATTTGCTATTACACGATCGTGAGTGATTATGTTCAATTTACTTTATAAAGTATTACTTAGTTTGTATTTGAATCATGCAATAACTAACACATTTAATAGGCCACTGAATAATCCTAAATAATCGTGTGATGATAGTAATATGAAAATGTGTTCGACAATATATGTCAATCATAAATTATCACGTGATGGAAAATAAGAGCCGCATCATGCAGAAATAGTGCCCATGCCATATGTGTCCTGCTTATCGCCTGGTCAGCCTGCACTTTTGGGCAGTCTGTCATTAGCTTCGTTGTCCGCTGTAAAGTCAAACATGGTTTCTTGGTCTCATATGCGGAAATGATAGCTCCGCAGGCTGGTCTGGAGCTACGCTGACCGCCCATCGTAAAATACCTATTTCACTTGACGTTGCTCATAAAATATAAATGGAATGCGAATAATCAAAATTAAGGTTTCACTGCATTGATCCGAAAAGCCATAATGCTAACAAAAACGTGTAGTATTGGAACTGATGTTCACAAGTTAAACAGGGGGGCATGCGTATACGGGAGCTTACCGCGTTTAAGTGAGGTAACGGGAGCAAAACTTCAAAGATGGCGTCGTTTTCGTGTTTTTCGTGAAGGAGTAGCGGATATTTTCACCCGGTAAGCCAGTTTATATTTATATTTGTTTTAAATAAATACGCCCTTTCGGCTCTACGGTGTTTGTGCTCCCCTCGGTTTTTTGTTTCAATGCCGTAGACGTCGGAATAAAAAAGTTATTGAAGCAAAACCGGCGACAAATTTGTTGTTTAATTTCTTGACCTTCGAGATGTTGGATGTTCGAATATCATTTTCTCTCAAAATAAACAGTATTTGTGCATGTTTACAGTAAACTATAACATAAATCACGATTATTTAATTATCTCGACGCGTTTGTATGTCTATTAATTCATTTAATACCGAATTATAACGGTTTAACCCCCATTTTGGGAACTAACTTCCTTTTAAGCCCATTTTGGGACCTAACTTCCAAATGA
>VMBQ01002379.1:100885-134779 GCA_007657795.1 Dreissena rostriformis
ACTTAAGATTAGAAGACAATATAAGGAACAAGCGAAATAATCTATCTTAGTGAACCAATACTTTATTTCCTCAATACAACAGTCTTAAATAATATGTATTCATATAGATATAAAAGAGAAAAAAAATACATGTATATATTGATCACTTCTACTGAAATCATATCGTGTATTGCATTTGCACAAATCTTTCTATCCACTACAAATTCACTTTTTGCGATTATAATATAGTGACCAACTCAGAACTGGTTTAAAAGAAGGTCGTCCAAAATGTGTCACATCAAAGTCACATACATGTATCAGTATCGTTATGGTAAAACGCGTCACATGTAATTGTATTAAATAAACAATTAATAGTTAAGTTTGCATAAAAAAAAAACATCCACCGATATGCATCTTCTTTGCAGGTGTCAGGCATTCCAAATTGCTCCATGTATTCTGAATCCCAATAATGGTAGTATTTGGTTACAGCAACCTTATAATGGTATCGAACCGGCTTTACCCTGTTCTGTTTTTCATTACACTTTTAGTGCACGTATATGTGATTGTTTTGTGTGTTTAACTGGCGTGGTTCTTCGACGTTATCTTGTTTTGTTCGATTGGTGGGTTTTCATGTACCTTTCGCTTTCTAGAGCGGTACATACTTCGTTACGCCGTCTTTTTTAATCTTGACACCCTCAACATCTATACCTGGCGTCTTGATATCTGGAAATAGTAAGCATAGTATTCCGTTTAGTAAGCATAGTATTCCGTTTGATGCATATTCAAACATAAGTATGTTCATATGTGTTAAAATAAACAGGTAATACTTACACTGTGTTAATAATACCGTCGAATGCCTTATATTACACAAACTAAATGTTACCGTTAAGTATGTGAGAAAACATATAAAAATAACAATTAATAATATAACAATTAATTAAAAATATTTAAAAAAAATATAACTCTTGATTTCATCAAGTGAAAATGTTTTCCACAACATTCGCTTCAATGCGAAACTCATTCATGACAGTTATTTCGCATAAAACCTTCTAACGCTATTTATCATTTGGAAGTCAGGTCCCAAAATGGGCTTAAAAGGAAGTTAGTTCCCAAAATGGGGTTAAACCGTTATAATTCGGTATGAAATGAATTAATAGACATATAAACGCGTCGAGATAATTAAATAATCGTGATTTATGTTATAGTTTACTGTAAGCATGCACAAATACTGTTTATTTTGAGCGAAAATGATATTCGAACATCCAACATCTCGAAGGTCAAGAAATTAAACAACAAATTTGTCGCCGGTTTTGCTTCAATAACTTTTTTATTCCGAAGTCTACGGTATTGAAACAAAAAACCGAGGGGAACACAAACACCGTAGAGCCGAAAGGGCGTATTCATGTAAAAGAAATACAAATATAAACTGGCTTACCGGGTGAAAATATCCGCTACTCCTTCACGAAAAACACGAAAACGACGCCATCTTTGAAGTTTTGCTCCCGTAACCTCACTTAAACGCGGTAAGCTCCCGTATACGCATGCCCCCCTGTAAAGCACATATTGATACAACGAAACCGGGAATAATATACAGGTTTGTCAATGTCCTAAAGTATTAAGTTATTTCGCATATTTGTAGACGTTTTTAGGGGATGTTTTACATTCGCGCATATTAAATGCATGGAATATATTTTATTTGAAGAAATCTTCTATACATGCTATTATAAATAGAAAATACAGTTCCAATCGTAACACACTCGACTTTGTTGTTCCCATGAATGCATATGTATCAACTCAGTCTCTTGTCTAGTCATCATAATGATACGACATTCTTAATTTTTGGTATCCTTAAGATTTCCGTAAATTTTCCGTAAAAGTTCTAATGACAGCACTTGTTGTAAGACTGGTATGAACTTTTGCTTTTGATGCCGACGTAAAAGTGCATATGAACTCTTCGCATTAACGCGCGTGTTGAAGTTGATGCGGTGTGACTGTATCCCATAACAAATGTGGCACATAGTTATTGCCACGTGAGGCATGAATGCCTCATTAACGTTGTGAATAAATACTTAAAATATTTGTTTTACATCCACTAGATTGTGTATTGATTGGTTGACTGATTGGTGTAATTTTCTGTTCTGATTTGTTATATACGGAATACTAAGCCAGTCGATTGTTGTAATATAATGGTTCAGTCCAGTTGCTTGTGTTATGCCTTATCACACGAGAGGCGAATCCTCGACAAACTAAACGGAAGGCCAGGTATGTTTTATTTCAGATTCATGTCCATTTATTTCTTTTTACGCACATATAGCTAATTATGTAATCATTAATTAAACATGATAATACGATAGTTTGACACGTGTATATCCGCCAGGACTACTAGGATGATTTTCTTTAATGAAACTGAATGTGAAGAAATATACGTTCTCTCTATTTATATGAGTCTCAATATGCGAGAATGTTTTTGCTAAATCTTTCCTTTCGTTTCGGACACTCAAATTTACGTTTCCGGAATACTATGTAATGAGTACGTTATTATTTTATTTTAGAAGAATGCATCACTAACAAAGTCGACGCGAACAAAATTCATATAATTACAGAAGTTGATCTTATTACTAACACGCATTAACATGCATTCAATATATAATCACGCGCATGCCTTGATACAATTTATCTATACAACATATTATTCCTTTTATAACTCTTGAAAAAAAGAATAGTAATATATTTTTGGTTAAATTAGCTACTTTATTCAGACACTTAGCATTCTAGATACTTCAGTTCGCAAATATTTAATGTTGCTATCTTCAACAACGAAGCAATCTTGTTTTCTCTTTTTTCCTTTGGATGCCGATGACATCATGGGGATCAATACTCCAAAGATAATTTAACTTCTAATTTCAATAATTATACGGAGACACCATGCAATTTATTTAAGAATAGTTGTAACGCTCCCTCCGCGTGTGTGTTAAGAAAGTTATTTATCTTTACATCTCATGATTTATTTATACATAGATCCTCTGGTTACGTTGACGATATGCGCATACGCAAATGAATGTAATATTAAGTCGTGGATATATATATATATTTTGCATCCATTGTAATCCATTAATTAAGGTAAGGAATTGACACTTAAGACAGATTCAACAGCACCAACACCATTTATTACAGCAAAAAAGCTTACAATACAGCTTCTTGCATGCAATATGGAATATAAAAATACTTCTGGCTCAGATGATTAAATTTATTATTTCAAAATGGACGAAGCAAACTATTGATCGTATTAAATTTGTTTAATAATGTGAACTTTGAAAATGTTAGTGTTATGTATTAATTGATTGAATGTTACCACTTTAATGTTGACATGATTCTGACATATGTTAAATGATAATAGGTTTTAATCAACAATTGTATCAAAGTAAGACATAGTGTGATACAGCTCCCATAAAAAATACATACGAGAAACAAAGAATATACATTTTCTGTTAAGTATATATTCAATAAACTTAATGTCTCATTCGTGTTCTCGGTCTACCTGGCGACGTCAGTGTGATTTGGGCGTGATTTGTGGTCGAGTTGGCAGAGTGGTTAAAATAAATTACAATACGCTTGATCACGAAATAGATATATAACTGATATCCCTCATTTTTCATGATAACGCAATCAATCCATATAGCTGCAGAACGTATACATGTAATTTTACTATTTACACAATGGTATTCAAATATATGGTTTTAAACTCTGTATATGTGTATAACTAAACGTCATGACACTGTACATTTTCTAAATGAAAATTACAATAATAATCAGACTGAAAAGATGGCATTGGATTTAAAAATACTGGTTGAAATGACTTCTTTAGACAAAATAAATGGGAATTAATTACGTTAAGTCTCAGCGGTATCGTAAAAGTGTGTTGAAAAATGCATGCCATACTTTGTAGATATTGATATATGACGCTTCAAAAGAATAGTTCTGCTTCACAGAACACATGGTAAAAAAAGGGTTTTATTAATATTGGTGGTAGAAGCACGACGTTTTGGATCCATCATCAAGCTTTTTAAGTAAGTTAAGTTTTGAACAGCTATGCCATAAGTGTACCCATTAGAAATAACACAAATATTCAAAAATGGGTGGCTTTGGTTTGCTTGATGCCCCTTAACTGATTTTGCAAATCGTGTTCTTCATACAAAAGTCGTTTATTATTATTTTATGCAGATGCGTTTCTATACTTTTGCACACAACCAGCATAGAGATTATTGTTCGATTATGAATTCAGGTGGACATGTTATAAATCATTATTTAAACAAGGTAAACTTAACTTACTTTTAAACATTGTTAACACTTCGTAATGTGTTAGTTGACTTAGCTAGAAATAATCCATGAACAGCTAGTCTTATACCATAGGTAAATTACAAACGTTATACTAATATTACGATCTTTGTTTCTTTCTACGAAAAGTATCGTTTCTATTTACGAAAATAAACACCGAACTAGAAGCGGGCATAGTAACATGTCGTTATCATACAACACGACAACCATATTATTAATACGCATCATTTGTTACATAAAACACCAGAAAATAACAGCAAAGATAACGTAACATATATGTGTTTGTCAAATACCTTTGCGTGACAGAAAACTAATGTTTTATGGCAACATCCACACAATTCAAATACAGTTACAATAACCTCGGTTGTTCTTAACGTGTATCATATGTGCATGAATTCATTTAGACTTTTATTTGCAATAATTTTCAGCTAGAAGGCTTAAGTAAGGAAACATATAATGCACATTTGCTAAACAGAGTTTCTAAAGAAACAATTCACCATAAATATGTTGTTTTAATTAAGAGTTCTTTGTTTTATATCATTCCTTTATCATGAGCTATGAAATTTAGTTCACACGTGTTTTACAAGACTCACATGTGTAGAACACTAGTTAAATGACGCGTACAATGATTAACGCATGTTAAAAGGTAAACAATTCTATAAAAATAGCGAAAGTGTTGTCATGGGCAGTTTGTCTTTCTCTGTACATAACTGAGGTTGTCACATGAACTGAATATCTATAATTAATAAAAACTCGATGTTAACTGCTTAAAGCTTGAGAGTGACGTATAAAAGCAGTATACTCATAAAAGCATATATAAATATATATTATTTACATCTGCTTTGTCATGAAACTACTCCAACGCGTCTATCACAATTATTTACCAGACTTATATTATGAATATAGTTTGTTCATTTATTACGTATCCTATGCGACATTGAACAATTCATCATTTGATTATACGGATGTACATTTTGAAAATGTTTGTGTTTATGTATTGAATGATTGAATTTAAACACTTTTATGAGGATATGATTCTGACATATTATAAATGCAAATAGGTTTTTCTCAACAATTTAAACAAAGTAAGAGATAGAGTGATACAGTTCCCATAGAACAATACATGCGTGAAACAAATAATAAACAATTTCTGTTAAGTATAGATTCAATACACTAAATGTCTCATTCATATTGTCGGTGTACATGGTGACGTACATTTAAAATGTGACATAGACTTTAATGGTGGTCGCATGGACGTGATGCAAACGGAATACAATACGCTTGAGGACGAAATAGATATATAACTTAATTTCTTTTATTTTTCACGATTACACAATCAAACCATATAACCACATATGTATACATGTAATTTTACTACTCACACAATATCATTCAATTATATTGTTTTAAACTCTGTATATGTGTATACATGAACGTCATGGCAATTTTCAAAAGGAAAATTGCAATGATACTGAGACGGAATAGATAGCAATGGATTGAACAATACTGGTTGTCATGAATTCTTTAGACAATATAAATGGGAATTAATTACGTTTATTCTCAGCGGTATCATAAAATGGTGTTCACAAATGCATGCCATACTGTGTTAATATTGATAAATGACGCTTCATAAGTATGATGCTGCTACATCGAACATAGGGTAATCATATGATAACGGTTTTTTTGGTGGAACAAACACGACGTTTTTTTATCTATCATCACTCCTGTCAAGTAAGGTAAGTTTTGAACAGCTATGCGTGCACCCAGGAGTAACAAACACTGTCATACATGTGTGGCTTTGTTTTGCTTGATTCCACTTAGCTGATTTCGCAAATCGTGTTCTTCATACAAAAGTCGTTTATTATTATTTTATACAGACGCGTCTCTATAATATTGCACACAAACAACATATTGTCTATTGTCTTGTTGACATGTAATAAATAATCATGTATACAAAGTGCTAACTTTACTTAATTTTCGCCATTTGAAAGCTTCGTTATGTGTAAGTTGACGTCACTAGAAAACATCCTTTAATAGCTTGTCGCAACGAGTAAATAGCATAAGTAAATTACAAAGAAACGTAATAATAATAGCAAAATCTTCGTTTTTTTTATCTTGAAACAAGACAAAATAATCTTTTAAATTTACCAAATAAACACCGAACTAGAAACGGGGCATAATACCATGTAGTTATCATAAACAAATGACAACACTTTTGTAAATACGTACCCGTTTTAACATAAAACACCAGAAAACAACAACAAAGATAATGTAACATGTATGGGCCCGTCAAATACCATTCTATGACAGAAAAACTAATGTTTTTAGGGAAACATCCTCAAATTTCAAATATGTTTTTAAAACCATGTTTTTTTTTAACGTGTCATATGGGCGTGAATTCATTTGGGCTTTTATTTGTAATAAATATGAACTAAAGTACTTAAATAAGGAAACATATAATGTGCTTTGGCCAAGAAGAGATTCTCGAGGAACAATTTATTTTCCTTAAATATATTGTTGTTTTTTAATTAAGAGCTATGTGTTTTATATAATTCCTAAATCATGCTCCTTGATATTTAGTTCACATGTATTTGATATGACTCACATGTCTAGAACATTAGTTAAAGTGCAATGTTAAACGCATGATAAAATGTAAATAATTGTATAAAAAAACGAACGTGTTGTTATTAGCAGTTTGTCTTTCTGTGTACATAACTAAGGTTGGCAAATGTATCATATTTCTGAATATATATAATGTTTAATGACTCGATGTTAACTGCTACAAGCTTGAGGATGACGGATACAAGCATACACATAAAACCATACACACATGTATATGATTATCATCTGCTTTATTTTAAAACTAATCCAACTCGTCTTTCACAGTTATTTACAGTATTTATATCATGGATGTATTTTGTAAATTCATTGTATACAACATATGGGACATTAATACATTCAACATTTAAATATATGTTTGAGAATGGAGCGCATACATGGCATAGACATGTACCTCGAACATTCTTATTTGTAATTTTTAATTCTTAAAAGTATTCGCGTACACCACTTGATTTGGAAAAAAACACTTTATTTAAAAAAATATAATATAATTAATAATACAATCATCGAATCGTCGTAGAGATATGGTTTTCAAAATAACTGCTCTGTATTATAAGCGTTTGTGTTAATGGATTGTACAATAATTGTGTTTATTTCCATTTTATTTCTTTAACAGCCCAGGCTAGCAATTACTGGCGCCTATTTGAGTATGAACATAATGTCGTACTGTGCAGTATTATACCTTTGATTTAATACAGAGTTTGACAAGGCGAACATTTACTTTCCCTCCCAGGTTCCCTTTGCAGATATTTACGTAAATCAGTGTGGTTTGTTTAGATAAAAAACAATAAGGTACGTAAACATATAAAGAAAAAGATGTGTGCACGTAACAATCTTATCATATAAGATGCCTACCATTTTTAACTAATAAGCTTATGGTGAACAATTGTGTTCAGTTCAGGGGATTATTAAAGGTTTGGCCATTAATGTAATATGGATAAACTATCACAAAATGTTTTATGTACAAACAGTATCTTCACAAATCAAGCAGATTAATAATTATGAAAGACAATTAATGTCTATAAACCTATCTGATGCGTATCTTGAATTAGCATATTTCGCATTAACATAACACTGTATATTGGCATAAATTAACGCAACACAATAACAAGAAAGTGCACTTATGTATTTGTTGTTTGTCTCATTTTTGCGTTTCAAGACTGCAATTAACGGCTTAAGAATGAAAAATCATCAATATTGCTGTTGATGTTGTCAAAACATTTAACTTCACAGGCGTCATCAATACCTTTTATCCTTAAATGTGTTCGTGAAAGTTGTTCAGAAAATTAAAGAAGTGACAATAACTTTTGTTGTTTTGCAACAATAAACAGCTAAACAATAAATCAACATTTATACAAACTATAGTTGGTTTATTCACTATATTGCTTCAAAATTTAGAAGAATAGTGCTTTGAACTATTATACCTGTTAAGTTATTATACGTTGTTTTCTACGGGTTTAAAAACAATTCAACCTACACATACATAAACGTGATAATTTTAATGTATAACCACCAGTTTAGCAAAATATGCATATCGTTATTTATTGTAGTATATGTTAATAGTATTCATTTTTATGTGTGAGTTTTCTTTCAAACAGTTGACATTGTTAACAAATTAAAATAGTGTTCAGAAATAACAGATACCATTAAATTAAAATGCAAACTCAGTAATTAAGCGTTTCCTTAACAATGACTTTTAAAATAAGGTATAAGTACGTTAACGGTTTTTAAGCCGTTTTGCTGATTTATCAAAGGGGTTATGCTAAAAATTATATAATAGAAAACACAATTACACAACCTGCATGTTCATGATTGATATGCTAATGAGTTAAACAACGTTAATAATTGTGTTACAATATTTATACACAACACGTTTGACAGAGCTGGTTTCACATATCGTAAGCCAACAAATAAAGCATACATACTGGGCCACATAAAAAGAATACCATGAAATTCGTATCATTTCTGACATTATCTATGACTCTAAGTGAATCATGGTACTTCGCGCTGTACAATCATCTATCTCCACCGACATTCGATTATGGTTTGTCATCGTTTCCTTATTAAGAAACTCAGGGGAAGCCTGGGCGTCATCTATTACCAAGCGGCGCCGGCGAAACACCTCCAAACACGCACTTCTAATCTGTCTGTCCATCACACCATACACGACAGGGTTGAAACAATTGGCAATGGCGAAAAACACAGTGATGAATACATAGAAATCCGAGTCGTATGAAAGAGTTTTATCCATTGCTCGGACTATGCCGTATGGTATATATCCAACCATGATCAGGAGAAATACGATTCCGAACATTTTGGTAATCTGGATCTCACGTTTAAGCCATTCTTTTTGTCGATGTGCGCGAAATGCCTGTGAGGACTGGTGGACTTTGATGAAAATCGCAATATAGCAGACAATCAAAATAATGGATGGAATCATCATTAGGAAGATGCTCACAAGTAGTGTGAACGGGCCATAGTTTTTCTTTACTATACATCTGATTAGTTTCGGTTCGTAGTATGCCATATGCCCTAGGGACGGCTGGCATAAAAAGAGCAGTGGGACAACGCGGCAAAACACCAGCACGAATATAGTGTAGCCCTTTTTCGAAATCTTCTTATAAAAGTTGTTAAAGACGACGACGATGAGGCGATGAATTGCGATTAGCGCCGTATGCCAAAGCGATGATCCCATGAGTAGTACAGTAAAATGGGTGGACATTTCACATCCAAGCATGCCTGTTGGCCACTTGCCCGTCATGTACGAACTTGTTACCAGCGTGTTGTTCAAACTAAGATTTATGATGTCATTTATGCACAGACTCACCACAAATGTGTGAATGATATTTGTCAGGTCTTTTCGCAGAGATATAACTACCATTATAAGTATGTTACAGACTATGCCTAGCACTAAAGTCACAAGCATTATACCCGCTCCTATGTACATGCTGGTCCTTGACGGACCTGCAGACGTCATTAAAGTTACATTTGACATATTCATGGACATGTTTTAAAATGTTATTGTTTATAATTTCAAACACTCATTCTATTGTTTTTGCATTATTTTCTTGGTAGTGCTACACGCCGTTCGACACAAGTAAATTTTATATTTTGCTCCTATCGACATACTGAAATATATATATATTTTTTTTTTAATTTGTTCCTACTTACATCAACTAATTAATGTTCACGTCATTTTAATAGTTTTTTATATCCGCATATCCACAGAATTCACAGTTTATTTTTTAAAATACGAAAATAAATCACAACGCCTATTTAATGGCTAGGGTAACACTTATAACATCAAATAACTAATGTTTAAGTTATTTAATAGTTTTGATATCCGCATATCCGCAGCATTCACAGTTAATTATTAAAATACGTAACTAAATCAGAGCGCCTATGTAATGGCTAGAATAACAGTAATTTTAATTATCATTCCGTATGAACACAAATAGCCGTCGATCCGATGAGAGCTCGATTCATCAACCAAAGATGGCACCTCCATTAAATCCCGTCGGTTGTGAAAATCTCTGCTCAATCAATTCTGTTACTCTAAGAGACACTTTCATCGTCCAGCTAACGAAACAATCTGGTAACAGCAGCGCTTGGCGTGCGCTTATAGACCGCGCAGAGTCTCCGATAGTCTGCGGCGCGTGATCAATAAACAAATAATGGCTTGCTGCTGTAGCTGTCAGGTATTGTAAAATTAACTTCCGTAAAACGTAAAACATATCTATTTAGTTACGGAGATAGTTAAACTAATGGTATGGGTGAACATTGATGCAATAATTTATATCAGAAATGGATAGATTATCGGTAAAATTGTAAACAACTTATATCGATGCATGAACAAAAAAGTACGTACATAAATTGAAGAAGGTCCTATTTGGCTTGTTTTGTTATTGCTCTTTGTTTAAGGCTATTAACTTAATTTAATGTCTGTAATGTATGTGTATTTTCAAATATTGTAATATCTCATCAAAATGTATTTGGGGTAGAATTGATCCAATAATTTAACTTGATAGAAAGTAGTATAAGAGCATTCAATAGTGAAACAAAACATACCCAAACTTGACATTTCTGGATTTATTTAGAAAACCCAAGTTTACGGATCCTAAACATTGTCCGTAACTTAACAGTAGACAAGAAGTTTTACAAAATATGCACTTCTTGTCGTTTGTCGTTAAAGCATGTTTTGATCATGACATAAATATATTGTTAATTATCTTTTTAAACATCAATCCTACTCAGCAACACGTTTGGTTTCGATTATCACTTCCAGAAAAAGCTATAGTTCAGGTTTGTTTTATATCAATGAAGCATTTCATCTTACCAACAGTGAATAAAATGCGTTATCGTTTTCTTGGTCTGTTTTCTAATCGAAGGTATTAAAGATCAATAGTGGTTGTTGGCTGTTCAGGTGAATTGCACACTCTTTTATTTTAATTTAATATTTCGTTTACATGGCGTAAGTTACTTGAACATATTTATATATAAGCCTACCATTACAATTAACAAGGATGTACAGCTACATAAGAACTACCACTCGCCTTGTCTTAGCAAATATGCTGCAGGTTCATTAAGGTGTTAACTAAGTTTAGACAATACAAAACAATAAGACAGTGTGTAGTGTACGCTGATGAGTAACATTAAGATTAAACGATAATCATACACACCATGTTATATAAACCGTAATTGTTTTTGGAAATTAGCCTATTGCGCATTACACTGTAAAAGAAAAGTAAAGTATACAAACGAGTGAATTGTTTACAAGCCCCCCCCCCNATAAGCCTACCATTGACAATTAAGACGGATGTACAGCTAACTGAGAACTCCCACTCACCTCGTCTTAGCAAATATGCTTCAGGTTCATTACGGTGTTAACTTAGTTTAGACAATACAAAACAATAAAACAGTTTGTAGTGTACGCTGATAAGTAACATTAAGATTAAACTATCATCATACACACCATGTTATGTAAAACGTATACTATTTTTGAAATTAGCCTATTGCGCATTACACTATTAAAGAAAAGTAAAGTATAAACACGAGTGTTTTGTTAACAAGCCCACCCCCTCTTTGTTGGCAGTGACAAACTTTGACCGACATGCCAAGTTATTATAAGGATCAAGTGGTGACAAAGGAATCAGTCCAAGGCGAATAAACATCTTGCCACCTGTCTATTAAACTCATATCTAAATATTGATTGACACATCAGCGATCGATAAATCGGGTAGCCAGTTTGTCCGTCAATTTCATGAATGTTTAGGCGTAATATATAATCATGGATGCCACTTTGGTATAAGCTTGTCAAGGTTTTCTAACCGCTTCGTCACGGGATTAATCGAACGGATCGATCGTTTTCCAAGCGTGATGTTAGTTTAGACAGACATCCACAGTGTATTTTGGGTGCATGTTTAGACGTAAAAAACATTAACACCCGTCGATCACCAACTGTCATGCAAGCGTTATTTTCAGATAAATATAGGTAACTGTTTGCATAGGTGTGGGCTGCTTTGAGGTAACATATGTGCAACACTTAAGAAGACCTGTATGCTGAAACACAAGTATTCTTTTAGAATATACATCCCATCGTAAAATTAATTACATATCTACATCCTGAAAAAAAACTTCAGTTCATATCCCATTGACAGGTTTAATACTTTCACAGCATGAACACGTATTATTGCAATATAACGAAGTTCAAATCTGAAAAGCAAATGAACAGTCAAGGATAATAATATGCGGGATACATTTATGTGATGATGTACAGTGTAGAAGTTATTTGTATTTGAACCGTCTTCCATTTAGTTGGCAACGTGTGAATAGTTTGTTTAAATGTAAATTGATGTGTCTATTCTTATTTTCGCGTTTTAATAGTTGTTGAAGAAAAATATTTACAGAACTGTTTATAAAGTGTTGTTATATTATATTGAACACACAATATCTCGTTTCATTGCATTTAAAATGGAACATTTCCTTCGAAAATGTATAATGAGTATTTATTGTTGTTGTTTTTTCTTGTGGCGCCTAGACAGAATAATAAGACGCACACGACTTTTAAAACATTAACTTGATTTTGTAAGCGCCATTTTGAACGACTTAATCTATATCTTTGAGATATTAAAGCATTTTTAAAATTCGATGAAAGCAGTAAACTATTTGTTAAAGTTTGATTATATGAACCCGAGGTTATGTTGATATGTCTCAGGACTTTCTTAAACGTTTTTAAAAACGGAAGTTTATATATAAAAAAATAAACTGCCCACAATGAATGTCAAACATGTACTTGTTCATTATATTATTAATTTCACTGGTACAGGATAAGTTAAGCGTAAACAAAACAATTCCTATGCATTTGAAGTAAACACAAATAAATACAATAAAAATTGAATTAAAATTATCTGATGAATATTTGTTTCGTTTTTTACCGTTTGTTTCAGTTTTGACATGTTTTATTTTCTTCCTGCATAGTAAAATTGTATTGATATCGTTTGCAATGCGCTTTGGTGTGTGATAAATTATGGGGCAAGTGTGTGGCTCGGCTTTCCCTCATGTCGATTTAAACCCACAATACTAAGAATTGACCGTTTTTATTTGTGAGCGTTAGCTCACAAATAATGTAGAGGCAATTTTGCGAATCACTATGGCTTAACTACGCTAGGAACCGTAACCCGTGACTGCCTGTGTGGATAACTGCAGTAAAATTATGCAGACGACGAATGCTAAAAGCGTCAGCTCTAACCACCACATGTGCCTGTTTATAGTTCCCACTGTACAATACATAGTGTGTTTGTATTCAAAAGTATTTAACAGCTTGTAAGACAACGTTGGCCAGTCTAGTGTTTATCATTGAAATCTGTACATATTTGGCTGCTTTCATGGAAAACTTGGCTTAATGCATGTCAAATGAGATCAGCCTGTGCACACTAATTAGCTGTATCAATGATTTAAAAGAAAAAAATACATATCGACCTGTGCTGTAAGACACACTCTTTATAAATTTGAATGGGTTGTGGTCATTTCAAACTTGCAATATAAAAAGCTATAATATAATTTTGAAAACTGAGTTGCGTCTAAGATTATACAACAGCGAACAAATTCAGTACCTTCAGCGCTTTGATTTTGTATAGTAGTTGCTCTCTTATAAAAGCAGTGACTAGCAACCAACAAGAACTTAACTCGTGATGGAGTTTCATTGTTTGCTATATGTAATTAGAACAAGTTAAGGCCCCAGGTGATTTGCCTTGATATTTCCAAAATAATAACGTATGTGTTTAGGTAGCGTACATGCATATATAGAAAACACAGTTTCTGTTAAATAACTTGAGTTTGGATGATAGTATTTTGTATGCGCATGGTGGAAACTTACATACAGACACAGGATGGACTTGTAAAATCAAAAGAATTAACAGTACGTTAAAAACCTGGTTTCATGGCATTGTCATGTTCGTTTGTATGATTTTCTATATGTGATATATGGTTATTGTTTAAGTTCAGAGTATTTTGGCATTTATTGACAGAAAAAGCATTTGCAATATGCAAACATTTCTATTACCGTGATAATGATTTGGTTCAGTTAGTAGAATTGTGTTGCTGAATCCTCGAACAAAAACATGTCACGTCGTATGTCACTGTTGATAAAATAATTATGTCAAAATATATGAAGGGCTTCGTTTATACGAAAAACAACTCGTAAGTGCAAAGGCGTCACTGAGAATTATGAGACAAAAACAACACACAATTACGCACGATATCAATATCAAATAAATATATAATTTTGTTCTTCAAATAAATTAGTGTTTAGCGACTTTCAGGAAATAAAGTTAATTAACGAATGTTCCGGTTGACAATATCGATAAGTATGTGTTGTATTCTCTTTAAAGATAAATAAATACAAAGAACAGTTCTAAACTGGTCAGATTATTATTTACTTATTTCGGTGAACTATTTAGCCTCGTTGTTTAATTGAATGGTGTTTATAAAATAATTGTTTATGATCTTAACGACATTTTTACACAGAAAACGGATCTCAAAATTGTATAATAATTCAACATAAGTGAATACATGGAAACCAAATAATTGCTTTGTTGTATTGTTGATTTGCGAAAATAACAGGATAACAACAAACGGTGAAACAAATAAACGAGTCTGTATTGTGAATGCACGAGATAATTTCACTAGCTGGCAAACCATCATATAAATCTCCGACGAATTGTTTTATACGACCTAATCTGTCACGTTATGGCCAAACGGTTTTAGAGAAAACACATTGACGTAGATTAACGCAGCCGAATTGCAAATACTTTGTACTATTTACATATAATGCATTATGTTTAGTTCACATAATACGATTGTAATGTAAATCACATCGAAACAACGTCAAAATCCCGATAGTACAGCGATAATGTGACTCGCCAGTCACAAAATACCAAGAGCGTATATTGACAAGAATGACAAGCCGGTACATTTTGATAACAAACTCGTCTTTACTTTTTCTTTAAATATAAGTACACGCAAGTAAGTTTTATTAAAAACAATGCACTTTTGAAAAAATACTCCACGCGTACTGCGTTTGTGTAAATAACCAACTGATGTCGGCCTTTTTAGAATCGAAGGCTATTATTTTGACATTGCAAAATATCAGTAAATAGCCCTTTTCGTCTCCACATGAACTAAAAACAACGGCGTCGTGTATTGATTCAATGTCAAACATACGTATTTATATTGATAGTTAATCCATGCTCTGCTAGTTGACCTGACTGTCTGACACATTTATGATCGAATTTATTGCTTGGCAATTAACTCAGATAACATACATTTGCGTCTTGCTTTAATGGAATAAGTACAATTCATTAACACATGTGTAAAGATAATTCGTATTATGTTAATATCATCATGTATGTACGTGATTCCTTGCTCGGGTGAAACACAACAGACACACAAAACAATGTCAATTATTTCATGATTAGTGTAATCAGATAAACATGTTGCCTTCCATTAAATAACCTTTTTAATAAATGAACACGACGATGATATCATTGTAAACTTCTGAAGAAATCATTTCATATTATAAGGTTAACCATGAATCAAATGTCAAATGGTGCTGATTAAAGAGCCCGACTATGATAAACCAAACATCTTCAATGCACAATTTTAAGATAAGTTCAGAACGGAAAATGAACCACATCCAGGCGCTGTGGAGAAACTCACAAATATCTCAATTATACGCGGTTATGTTATAGATCAATGGTAGTTAGAAATACATAGAAGGAAGAAGATATAATTTAACCTCTATATAATACGGTAGAGTCTTAGAGAAAGTAAAAATGTCACGGAAACAAAATGAAAATTGAATTTATCTTCGTAAACAAAATGAAAACAGATTTGTTCGCCTTAATATGTTAAACTATTAAAAACCTACGATGGTAGAGTATTTTTTAATTGATGTCGTATATGTATTTAGTGTTGCTTTCTGTTTATATTTCAAAATTACAACATAATTGATTTTGAAAGCTGGTCTTTACAGCACTCGTCGATAATTTAACACAGAAGCCTACGAACAGAATCGGATACAATACTCATGGCTTTAAATGTCCGTGTGTACAAAGATGACCTGCGTCAATGTATTGAAGATTTCAGTGATACTATCCAAACCCTGTCTGTAAGCTTCCTTGGCCCACTGAGGAAAACCCTAAGCGATCATAATTGTCAGGTAAGGCATGTTTGGATTTAACAATAGTTCAGTATTAATTGTTACTAAGTATTTATGAATTTTAACTGCACTAATGAGAATTTGGTAATGAATTGTTTTCACCACCAGTTAAACACCATAAATACAGATAGCAAGAACAGTGTAGCATTAATTGAAGCCTTGAAATCGTTTAGTTTACATAATACGTATATACGATTTATACTATAGGACATGGTAAACCTTGGAAAATAGCTCACACCGAAGTCGTTTACTGCAGATCTATTTTCCGACAATTGCTCTAAAAGTGTCTTTATCCTTTGTTTTATAACACTGCTTTCCACCATCTTGGTTAATATCGTGTTGCTATAATATTGAATGTGGTATCCAGTGCAGATGTTGAAGACCTAATAGCATCATACATTGGCCGAACACTTTTGGTTTATTTAACGAGCACTTGATCTACAATTTAAATGTCCAGTTCACGTGCAGTTTATAGCATTTTAGCGTGTATTATAGTACACGTTATTTCAGGTTAGTTACAAAGTAAGTGTGTTACTTTAAGTTGAAACCCACGGTTCAGCTCGACACATAGCAAGTTATTAAACAATGCAACATAATTAAAACGTTTTGAAATATGGAATAAACCATCTATATAATACTATACATTTATCACGTAATAAAATACCGTGAACATTGACAGTCTTTTGATCATTTGTCAAAGTAATAAATGTGAATTATTTTCAATAGACACTTGCGGATGCCATTAACAACTGAGGTATGTACTTTAAATCGTTTCCAAAGAATATACTCTAAAGAATGAACAGAACAAGGAATGTCATTTAAAGAACATGAAAAACCGGTATTACAATTGATAATTTTAATCTCGAATTTACGTCTACAATTGTTTCAAATATATGCGTTATCCACTTAAATACTTTTTTTTTCTTTTGGCGGAATAATGGTTTTCTTTCTTGATACTCAAATTCCCACTCAGTCCAATATTAAAATAAAGTATTTGAACTAATCTCCTTTTCAATTTGTGTTGATTGATTGTCTGGATTTTGACCTAAATCCTTCCAGCTCTTCATATAAGCCACAAACGTTTCACAGAAACAAAATGCGGAGAATAAAGAACAGTATTATTTTAACCAGACAAGCAGAGTTCAACCAGTTCTATGATTGTCCTCGAGAAATGTCAGACTTTAGTGTGTCATCATCGATAATAAAAACATAATTTTAGCTAAACGTGAATTGTGCTTTAAAATAACACAAACTTAAATTTATTGTATTAAATTGTGTCCTTCGACATTTTACAAACATTACTTTAAGATATGTTAAAAGAAGAGCCCGTGTTTGCATTTTGCAGCAAATGCATGGATGGGTAACCGTTTATACTTCAAAAGTGTTATGACTCGTTCTAAATAGAGAAAAAAATATTAGTATATAATGTTATCTGCAAATGCTGAAGTCGCAGAGGTGAAATCAAAATATACATCCAACAAGTACGTGTCAATATTGATATGTATATAATATGTTAAAACTCCTATAAAACAGTATTAAGTTGGACTTGTGTTCCTTGAATTTATAAATTGCACAATTACCATGTTTTTGTTCCCCAAGAGGCGATTTTTAGACACGCACATTATTCCTCTTAAAAGTAACTGATTCACGTCATGTCCAATGCGTGGAAATAGCTGTTCATAATAAAATTGCATAATCAATTGACAGAAAACAGAAGTGTCCAGGAAGTTTCCCCGCCATTCTCAACATCAGAATAGCATGTATTAGTGACCAAATTTCGTAGCTCTAGTAACTTACGTCGTGGATTTTCTTGTCAGTTATACAACACTAATGCAACTAGTATAGTGAATTGTGTGTTGGATTTTTAGTGAATAACGTTGATTATGTATTCACAGTGTTGATACCAGGAGGTAATGAAATGCATTTTAATGCATAGATTAACCTTTTAAGCCCCTTCCTAAACCCGTCTACATTTTATTCCAATGCACCCCTCTTTGGTCACAGTGCAGCGACTATTAGTCCGATGAAGAAGCAATTGTGTAATAAATCACTAGTATACGCTTGCGGGGTGAAAATAGTATACATGTTGATCAATATTATATATATTTGATCAGTTGAGAGCCACATCGAAAGACAGAAAAACAGAACATGCCAGTTAAAACATGATTGACACTTAAACTATCACAGTGGATAATTGTGTAAGTTGGATTTAAGCCAAGGCTTTAAAATAATGGTTTTAAGCATATACATCATTGTTTACAGTAACTGTTAAAAAGGCGATTGTTGAAAATGTATTAACGTGATTTGCTCAACAAATGACGTTTCCTTATTCTTCCAGATGATATTTCACCTATGTTCATTGTGTGTACTAGTTGCCCGTTTTTTCGTGAGAACTGTTGAAATAGTTTATTATTCATCGAAGGTTTTTTAAAACGACAAAACGACATTCGTACACAAAATATTTCAAGTGTGTGTTACTTACGAATGATTTGACATACCAGAGAAGCATGAACATCTCAAATATATGTGGGACTAAACTAGTGTTAACCGTCAGGGACATACTATTTTTGGAAATGGGCGTAGTCAATAAGTATTATGGGTCAGGGTTATAACATTTCAAACTATTGGGTGAGCGTTTCCAATATAAGTGTTCAGTACAATAAAATAGGTCTGCTTGTGCTACGAATAATGGACAGTCTTTATGTTCTCTTAAAAATCACAGTTCAAAGCAATTCCTGTTTAACGTGCGTTTTTTTATATATAATCAAATCGAGTCATTACTAACGATGCATTCTCAATCGAATCTGCAAAGTGTGTCTAATGAACGAACATATGCCGTGGATAATGACGTACAACGCTTTATCAAACATCCTAAATCAAACTTAATATGGGTCTTAAGCTAATTTACTGAGGCAGTTTTGTGTCAAGTGAAAGATTTGAAGAGATCTACGTTGGTTATCGATGCGGTTGTTTATCTACTGATATCAATAATTTAGCGCAATATAATCATTATTCCATGACACTAAATTATGATGAGCCAGAATGAATGATCGAGTGTGTGTTTGCCCAGTTTGGTTGAACTATTATAGTAGATAGGTTAAGGCATTACGTCGCATTACATTTCAACACGTTCGCTGCAATTTATCAGAGAGCTGTCTGGAATAGATACTTTTTGACCCTCAATCATTTAGACAGAAAATCTTATTGTGGCTTTGCATTTATATCTTGTCCTTTTTTTAATAGAGATTATATACTTCATAATAGTTTACAAGTCGTATTTTTGACCAACGTGAATATTAAATAATTGTAACGATCTTAAGTTCTCATTATGAAGCTTTTGAAATGAATTACCAAAAATGTTATCCTTCAACGTTGGGTACCTTTTATGTCTCATAATTTGTTTTAAGATTATACATATTCTAGTGGAAAAGGTGAAATTTGACATTCGGCAGCATTATGCCCGTATCCCATAAAAGTTATACAGATTTCAGTAGAAACAGTATCTTTAAAAAGGGCTTTACGAAAAATAAAGGAAAGGAATAAAAAAACAATATAGGTGAAGATCAATTCGCATCAAGCATGCATGATGTTTTAAAGTTGAAAACCGCAACCATTTTTGTTGTTTTATCTTTTGTTTTAGGGAAGCGAGAATTTAAAGCTTGCACAAAACAATTTGTTGTCTAATTAAGTGTGTAGCATCTGACATGCTGATTAAATTCGAATCGATTCATAAAGCAGTATTTTGTTGTTTCTCTGATTTTGGCGTTTTTAAAGTCTTGTTCTTGAGGCGGAACCAGAAAAGATCACACATACATTTGATATTACACCGCAAAGTTAGATTAAATTTTTTAACATGTTTTTGGCAGGGTTTCTACAATAAAAAGCTAATATTGTGTATGTCCATACACATGTGACAAAGAAAAACGTTGTGTTCTTGAATAATTATGTCTTCATCTCGTCTGAGACAGTCAAGTACACATAGAGGCTAGCTAAATATTCTATATAACAAAAAAGTATATGTAAAATGGCTCCTACCTGTCCCGCTACATTGTTTCTACACAACTAACTGAAAAAGGAAACACGAGGGAATTTTGTGTTTTTGAATCCTCCTTTAGAACATTAAGGTAGTGATTCCGTAAAAACAATTGTTTAAAACCTAAATTATTTTACTATCTCTGTCATCTGCTACGTTTCAGGGCCTGACACAACAAACAAAAATTATGAACTTTTCACCTTCAAATAAAAATGTATTACATTGTAAGTAATCCCTTTTTCTTCAAGATAATGCTTACTGACCTTAAACACAGGGGTAAATTGACCACGGAAAGACCGTATTTAACTTCTTTTTTTTCTACACTTTGCTTCTGTAATACTACTCCCATACATATTGTCTGTAGTATTCATGACCACCGATGCAGTGAGGTATGCCTGCCTTCACAGCCACACATGCAGAATAATTAGTGGTAACAATTCGGATAATTGCGAGCTGACATAGAACTATGTTTCTGAGGATAGTAATTACTTGCATTACCTATAAGTCAAACAACAAGTTGAGTCATAATGTCATGGTTATCTTATAATTGATTACCACTTATTCACTATTTACAATTCTAACTGAAATCTAAAACTGAACCTATTGTGTTATACTCAGCTTAATAAAATGAACACTTAAAGGCATTTGTAAAACATATATTTTTATTTTTCAAAGGTACACCGCACATTTATTTAATACAATACTCAAACAGTTGGGCGGGCTCGTGGCACAAGAAGCTGTTCATGTAAAGCCTTCGATGGTTCGCCGCGTTTCACATGCAATTTATATATTACACGACAATCGCATGACCGGACAAAACAAAATATCCATCAAGAAATTTTAACGTACTTTAAACAATTGACAAATACAATATTCACATAAGTTAACAATGTCAAAAGTTCGTTATTAAATTCCCATTGCTTTTAATCCCGTTCGTATAAGAAGAAACGGATTATCTAAGTCCTTTTTTCTCGATTTTGTTTAGTCCATTCCGCTACCGAAGTCTTTCATTCAGTACGAAAAGGTATTGTGGATATAACTGTGTTAAACCGATGAGCGACACAATGTCCTAATTCTCATTTTCCGCATCGTTTCCGCGTCAAAAACATATCTCAATGGTGAATCCATAGATTAACAAGACTATAGATGCCGTAACGAGGAACCACTGCATTGTTTTCGCATTAAACCCTTACCAACATCTCTCTTACTTACATAATATCAATGCAAATACGTATGTATTGTAATGCTTATTACTTTATGTATGATACGATAAGAAAATAGGTTGAATTCGAATTCTTGAATGAATATTAAATGAATATCTTTATACAAGTACTCGTATATACAGTTCATGTCGTCTATCAAATATAGAGATTTACAATAAACAACAACGAGGGGTTAGTCTGAGATATAACTCCGTGTGATACACTGTGATATAACAGTCATAGATTCCACATTAACTGTCATGGACGTGTCATACTTTTCACAAAAATATTTTGGGCTATTAATATCAGCCAAAACATGCGTCAGAAACGTTCTCCGCAACCTCATGCAACGCGACGAGAAAAAGACTGTATAATTTCAACGAAACGTGTGTGATAGAAGTCGATAAAATAGAGCACCATTAATGTACTGTCATACTTTCATTTAAAATAAACCTTATTTACATGTAAAGAAATTTGCGGATCACTAAAACTTCTAAAATGTTCATAAGAATCGTTAAAGGAACATTAAAGCAATACATGCAGCGGCATAAACTGATTGCGTGTGATATGGTCCAATTACTTGCTCTAAAATGTGCTTTTTTAGAACTTCGAAAAGAAGACATTAATTACGTCCTCTTAAAAAATCTCACTTCAGAGCATTCTCTCCAAGACTTGCGTTTGTCAAAATCGAGTAGTGACATTACTGGAATGTATTATCTGACCTATCGATAATATGTGTCTTATTTATCAATTCAAAATGTAGATAATGATTTACACCAGGAAACTTCTTAAAGCGGGACTGTACGATTTTGTCAAATATTTATGATTTTTTTTTAAATGTGTTAAAAATTAGTATACATATATTTCAATATAAATTAAAATAAAAGTTAAGAAGATTATGTGTCGAAAAATGCGAAATAAGCCAGATATTTAAATCTGAAAGCTTAAATGGCTGGAAGCCAAATAAGCCAGCATATATATAATACATGTACAATGTGAATCTAAATTTAGTTTTAGTGCCGATTCGTTCTTACGACACAAAGACACAAGTTTGTTTCGTAACAAATACGAGTAAAAGTGTCGGCATCGGCTTTAACCAGCGCTAACTTGTCTTTGCTGCATTTTATGAAATTCGTCTTCAAAGTATAATTTGTATTGCCTATTTTGAGTCATCGTAACATAATTTAATCAATATATTAAAATTTAACACATGTAAAAATCGTACAGTCCCGCTTTAAAGCTAACGTTATATGCTTGTAACGCACATTCACTGTGGACGTTCTTGTCAAGAAAATAAATATGTTGAGATCTGAGTCCATTTTAAACGCTAGTTTTGCTATAGATATATCAACTGTTATTCTGCAAATGTAATCATTATGACAGAAAACGGGTATGCTTGCTACATAATTAATGACTATTTGCTGTTTAATCAACGTTTGAGCGTTATTCAAGCACACGCTACGAGCGATAAATTACATTCAATTCAAACAAGTTGTTTGACGTTTTGCAGTGGTCGGTGAAACATACCCGTTGAACCAAAACGACGTTAAAACTAAGAAAGCTTGAGCACAATAAGCTTTACTGTAGTTTTGTTTTTTTATCACTTTAATAAATTGATGTTTACAAGTCTTAGGCTTTTGTTATCAGATCCATGTTTATACTACATAAGTGTAACGATCTACATTAAACACGCTTAAGCATCTGAAAGGAAAATATATTTACTGCATTCCACAAAGGAATGATGTCATTCTGACAAATGTGAGTATTCCCTATGTATGTCGTAACTTACGCTTTTTCAGACAACCTAGTGCATTTAATTGTCTGGAAGCAAATAAGCGTAACAGATGCTAACGAAAAACGCAAGTCAACATACGCAATCGCACAATTTTGCAGTCAACGTATGATATAAAGATATGCTTACGCCAAGATACTTTAGTTATATATTCATACTGAGTGTGTATTCATATTGATGTTTTTAAACAAACAACAACACAGTCATGTTCGATTGATAAGAGCTTTATCATTATTACAAATACACCGCACGCTTTTTAAACAAGAGGACCATGATGGTCCTGGAGTCGCTCACCTATTTCACACGGNAAAAAAAAAAAAAAAAAAAAACAACAAAAAAACATTTATTTTACTTTCCACATGACATTGAAAGAAGGTGAGATATTTTCACGATTATTCAATGATTATTTTTCTCTCTAGCGTAACTAGCATTGTGTTAATTTTCAAAAAGTGAATATAATTTGCGGAATAAAAAGTGTGTGTATTGCTAATTATAGATATGAATAAGATAAATCACTGCATAAAACGTTATTTATGTAACAACATTTGTTATACTTTATCACTTAGCTTGGACTATTATGACTACATATCATTATGAAGTAAATACATATGCAAACACTTTCACCAACAAATATGTCTTGATCGGGTCAGTCATAGCTATTTGTAAATGAGCATGTTTATGGAACAAAATTAAAAACAAAACACACACACACAATTTAAACACGTCTGCACGACATATCATTGAAACAACGAACCTATTGTACAACTGATAACATAATCCACAGAAAATCTCAAAACTAGCTTATTTTAACAAACCCGGTTGTTATGAACTGTCACTGTGCCTCACAGTTCGATCTTTAGAGGGAATTTACCAACACAACAAATATACCTTGGCAACGAATAAAGTTTAACGTTATCAGGAAATGGCACACAAATATTCAAAAGGGGATATCCATCAATACATTTAAGTAAATTCCAGACACATGTGTTATGCATGTATAATTTCATAGACATATATAGAGAGAGACATTTTGTTGTGATCAATTTATGCATCAAGTATCTTGTATGAACGAAACATGCTGTTTGTAGATATTTTAAAAACAAAGATGGAAAAATGTATTTAATAGATATTGAATGAAGCACAACTAATTAATGTTCAAAGGATTAAATGAACACGGTAAGCGAAATAAACTTATAAATTGACACGAACTGTGATTTTTTCTTACGAGTTTCCCGTTTAAGACATTTGAGACATCAAAAACAATCTTAGTAACAAAAAAATTGAGCTAGAAGGTATTAAAAACAGAATTCAGAAATAAGAAATATGATGGACGTCTTACTGATCTAATTTCGACAATTGTTATACATTCGGTAAAACAATAACTGTTCATTGTTTAGTGCCTGTATACGGTATCTTGTGAGACGTGTGTTCATGTTGTAAGGTAATTAACTGTTGGATGGTCGATTATATGAAAACATATCAACCGTCATTTGTTTTCAATAATAAGTTCAGGACTGCTGTTTAAAATGCGTTTGCCTAAGCTTACCATGCGATTAAAACCAATCACGTTTGCTAATGACTATTTATATTGTTATATCTGGGTTAATTTGTGCCGGTTACTAGTATCGATTTAGATTAACAATCGAGGTCTGTTTTCCGGTTTAAATTTAGAAGTCCATAAACAGAGCAATATTTCCTGGTTTCTTAAACTAAAAATAGATGGCATACAAACAAATCATCTTCCTTGTTTGTTTAAACTCTGGAAACGGACGATTTAATCAAACATTACATTACGCCAAATAACGGTTTATGACAAGACATACTTTCCTAGTGTGTCAAGTGTTATTTTAGCAGGAAGTTCAACGATTATTAGGAGAACCGGACGTACCTTACGTAAACATATTTCATAGGCCTTGAGTCAGATAACGTTCGTGGAATTCAAAGATATAATAAGCGAGGCTTCAATGATATATGCTTCATTAAACAGAACTTTCAAGTCCCCACTTGGATAATAGACGCAAGAACGTGGTCGTAAAAACATGGAAAATCATTTTATAACAAGACTATTGCCAAGCAATTATGTCCCCTACCGGCTCCACCATTGTCAGATTTGTTTTATTTGTTGCCAAAGCAACCAGCATATTTTTTACGTAGGAACAAAATAAAATGAAGTGCATAATGTCCATATTGCCATCTAACCATGTTTCAAGTTTCATGAAAAAATATGAAGAACTTTCGAAGTTATCGCAGGATACAGAAAGAGAGACTGACGGACAGACACACACAGCGTAAACCGTAATTCCCCTCCGGTGAAACCGGTAGAGGACAATAATCATTTTATTCGTGTTTTATTTTATAACTTTCTAATATTTTGTTACCGATTCTTTCTGATGTCTATATGCTTTACTGATATATAAAAGCGATGATATTGAGAAACCATATAAGGTTGTATTATATGATAATAATACACATGTCAAGTTGATTTGATTATCAATGGATACGAACCTTCATGTAACAGAAAGCAAGGTAAAATCAGTATTATATAATGAATTGGCGATTTTTAGGAGTGTGAATTATTATTTGCTAGTGGAGAGAAATTTCATAAAGTTATGATTTCCACAAACAAAACAAAAAATATTATACAAGGTATGATTTCATAACATACATCTGAACTGCAAATAAATTAACGGTTAAGACATTTTTGGTGCTTAAAACGTAAAATGAATGGCGCTTTTAACGCGAGACGTACATTAATCCAACCACTAAAGACATAATACCTGTGTTGATTTTATATTGATTTTCATTTCAACAAAATCAAATGCGAAATAAGCCAGATGTTTAATTCTGAAATCGAAAAAGGCTTCCAGCCGAATTCGCCAGCATATATATCATGCATGTACAATGTGAATCTAAATTTAGTTTTAGTGCAGATTCGTTCATACGACACAAAGACACACCTGCAANTGATAAAGTGCCATTTAAAAATTGAGAGCCCAAAACTCCTTTTATATTATTAACACTAAAAACACTTTGCTTAAACCAAGTCTGATTACAACAAGTGCAGATATATTGAGGTCCAACTGCCAACTGTTCAGTTTCTTTAAACTCAGGGTTTTTTCGTTTCTTAATTTTTCTGTCACTATCACTGATTCTTTCTTTTTCTTTATTCCTATAATCTGAACGAGAAACCTGTTTAGCAATTCTTTCTTTCTCTAAAACATATGGGTTCCTCCGAGCTAGTCTTTTTGANCAAGTCTGAATAGGTTTTTCTTTCTCTTTAAACAACGGATCAGCTCTTGCTTTCTTTTTGTAACTAGCCTGACTTTGTCTTTCGATCTCTTTAAACAAGGGATCAGTTCTTTTAACTTGTATGTACTTTTTCAAATACTCCTTTCTTTCAACACATTTTACTTTAACTTGAGAGACTTTTTGTTTAGAACTGGATGTTGCATCCGACTTGTAGTGGCATGAAATCTTATTTAATTTACAAAGAGTCTTTTTTTTCTGGTCTTCAAAGTATTTTGTTAACACATTTGAGAAACTGCTTCTTGCTGTACTGGAGACAGTAAATTTGAGAGGCAAAATGTCATACTGAGATGACAAATCAATCTTCATGCTCTCATACATTGCATACATAAAGGTAACAAGGTCATCAAGACTGGTAAATGACATCAACACTGCTTTACCCTCAGGACTGGACAAACCATGCTTTCCATGAGAATGTGAATCAAAAACCCAGAAAAAACCATCTTTAATAAAAACTGCAGAACACACTGCTCCAATCATCACTAAAATGTATTGTGCATTTATGAAGGCAGTATGCAATGACTGGTGTAAAGAGGGCAGAGAGGAATTGTCAAGTTGTCCAACAGCAACTCCTGATGTAATGTTGTCCTTTATAATATGCACTTGTCTTCTTAATAGGTTTACCTTATCAGGAATTTCTTCAAGGGATAGCAGCCTATGCTTAAATTTACCCTGTTGCTTTAAAGTGTACAGAACATTTTGATACAACTGATCACCCACATTTAGAACCTCATCTATAATAGATTGTGATGACAAGTTTATATAATGTGAATAGATCAAAGCACACAATGAATTTATTGTACACTGGCTTCCTCTTGAATAAACTGAAAATTTACTGTGGTTTTGACTGTATGAGCCATACAATAACACTTTACATTTAAATGGACCATTTGCATGATATCCAAGTAAAGAATAATCAAGGAAATTGCTTGTAACAGTAGAACTGTTTAAAAGATCTAGCTCAGAGTTAGCTGACTTAGAAATAAAACAGCTATCATTGACCAAGGGGAAGGTATGAGACAAATTACTATCTTCAATGTTTGATGTATTGTTTGCAATGGAAGTATTTTCAGTCGCATGTTTTGCAGGGCTACATTCTTTTGCTATTTCTTTTATTCCATGTCTATGTTCAGCTTGCATTTTTTCTGGCAATTTTATTTCAGAGTAATCATTTTGATTTTCACATTTTGCCTGACAGATGACAGGACTTTGTGCCTGACAGATGACAGGACTTTGTGCCTGACAGATNTCTACAGTGTGTGTCAGGTGTATCATCATGTTATTCTAAAATACAGTTAACGGTTTTTGGACAACGTGGACAGAGTGGAGCGACTGCTCAAAGTCGTGCGATGAAGGGAGCCAAACACGCGTCCGGGAGTGCGTATTTTCACCGACGGCACCTCACGGTCTGAACTGTTCAGGTGATGCAAAGGAAACCCAGCATTGTCAGTTGGCTGTTTGTCCAGGTATGCGTTATTAGTCATTATCGATTCCTAGTTTTAGAGGACACGTTATTAATTGCATTATATATATATGTACAAACATCTAGTTGATGTTATGGCTTGTGCTTGTTGGTTATGAACTTGCAATATGATAAAACCTTGTAAAGCCATTGTGTTAATGCATGATTCATCTTGTATATACCTTAAATGTCATCGCACATTCCCTTGTTAGAATCCCCACTACAATATTGTATTAAAAATAAGTCAAAACTCATGATAGACTGTTTGTTTCCCGACATTCGAATGATTGAATGATATTTAACTACTTCCTTTAAGCTGATGGTTCCTGGGCCGAATGGTCCGACTGGTCCGAATGCACCAAGACGTGTGGTTCCGAGGGAGTGAGGTTCCGTGCCAGGATATGTATGTTTGACTCTGATCGACCGCATGGCGCAAATTGTCCTGGTGATGAAGTAGAGCGAGAAATATGCAAGCTGAAAAATTGCATTGGTATATTGTGTAGTTTTTTTTTGTATAAACTGTTCTTTATGTCTACATAGTAAAGGACATGTCTTCAAGTTTAATTTCACGATGTTCCAGCACGCGATATAACTGTGTGATACTTTGTATGATTATTATTCGTGTCATGTTTTTCCTCCTGAATAGAAATCTGGTTAAAATGTGAATGTGATAATACATATAGAATATATAATTTATGATTTTATAGAGTATTATGTTATTTTACGCATCTTTTGTGAAACTTTAATGCTCAATATTTGAATAAACAAATCTTAATAATCCTTCATGGGAATAATACAATTCTATAAATATAATTTGTAGATAAATGTTACTATAAGTATTTGTGTAAGGCAATTCATTAAACGTCTATACAGTACAGGACAATATGAACAACACAATATTTAACATTTTAATTAAAATAACTAGGGTCGCTGCATGGAAACTGTTATTGCACAGCAATGGAATTTTAAACCGGTTAAGATAAATAACGAAATTCTCATGCAGTCGAGAATTAATAACACAAATGTCAATATAAATAAAAACTTGTATAAGTGCATTACAAATTAAACTGCAATAAAAGACAATACAAAGTCGATTAAAGTAAATTAACACATGGTTAAATACTCAACTCATCAGAGCAATTTACTTACAACTAAGCGGCATGATGATATGAATTGATTATGGGACTTTTGTCCTAGCTGATGGCGCCTGGAACGAGTGGTCCACGTGGTCACAGTGTTCGCACACGTGTGGGGGAGGAAAGAGGTCGAGAGGCCGAGTGTGCTTGTATACGGCTGGCTTCGACCACGGTCTATCGTGTCCGGGAGAAACGATTGAGACGCAGAACTGTGGACTTAAAGAATGTCCAGGTAGTCATTTAATTATTGTTTCAATGTGTTGTGTGTTGCGCAAACAAGTGTCTTGAATATGAAAATATTTTCTTGGCGCTTAATTTCATACTTCTATTGCTGTCAGTGTACTCAAACCAGTAGATATTTTCTTTCAATGGTTGATGCAACCAGAATTTACTTTAGAACATTTCTTGAACATGCAGAAACAAATTTTGATTATAATTCGGTTTAAAGCCAATTGTAAATAACACTATTTTACATGACCATAAATATGTAAAATATCGATATTTTACCGAAACAAACAAATTTCCTTTTAAAGTTTAGTTTATTTTGCTATTTTCCTATTTCAACGTTGTAATTTTCACGACGAATATTCCAATTGTATGTTCTATGTTTTAAACATTGAATGTTCATCTATGTCGTTTGTGTTTGATCCCGTTGAAGTTGCTGGAATTTGGTCAACCTGGTATCCATGGAGTCAATGCACGGTCACGTGCGGCACGGGTCGAGCTGTTCGAAACCGCACGTGCACTTTCCATACCCGATATCCAGACACGCCGCATGGTGAAGACTGCAATGGAGATCAAGCTCAAGAAAACGATTGCAATACAGACCTCTGTTCTGGTAAATCCTATACGCATGCATTCGCACTATATATAATTAATGTTCGTTCCTTAGTTAGTACAATATCGGGTTCTTTGCATTACAATGTCTATCAGCGGCATTATACATTTTTGTAATATAATTATTATACACATGCGTTCCTGTGTGTTTTTCCCTTTTTCTATTTCGCTGACATGCTTAATTGGATTTTGCAGTTGATGCCCGCTGGTCGACATGGTCTGCTTTCTCCACGTGCAGCCAGACATGCGGCGGGGGACAACGTTCAAAAACACGTCAATGTATTTATGACTTGGTGGCCCCAATGGGTCTTGACTGTACTGGCCAATCTACCGTCACTGAGGAGTGTAGTACAAACGAGTGCCCAAGTAAGTCAGACATATTTAAGTAATTAGTTACCCGTCACATCTGAAACATTATTCGACCTTGCAGTCTGGGTCCTAGAAGCCGTTGTTGATTTTGTCATAAATACACGTTCTTATAATTATTTGGTAAACAAAAATGAACAAGTATTACAAGGAACAGGGTTTAAGTTTTTTGAATATGCGACATGTGTGAAATGTGAAAGGTGTTTAATAAGTTTAATAATATAATGTTGTTTTGATGATTGATATTTTGAAAGGGAATACAACTTTTGGTAGGCTATGCTAGTTCCCATGAAAACATGATCATGAAACCAAGGCGCCATTATAAACCACATGCTATATGAAACATGGTTACAATCATAGTCTTTAAAGAAGCGTTGTGGGTCAATATCACTAGAATGGTAAAAGCATGAGATGAAATATGGTTGCCCACAGATGGTCTCTTTAAGGCCAACAGCGGTCTGAGAAGCATTGATATCATTGGTTCAAATATGATTTACCACGTTGATCCCTCAGGTACATTCAAGTGTAACATTCCATATTTTGCGTTTCAGTCGACGGTGTGGTTCAAGCCTGGAATTCTTGGTCCTTCTGCACTGTGAGCTGTAACGGAGGTGTACATACTCGAACACGGGACTGCTACTTTCCTCCAAACAGACCTCATGGGGATGACTGCTCAGGGCCACTAAATGAGACGGCGCCTTGTAGCGTGCAGTCTTGCCCTAGTGAGAAATAAATACTCAATTTAACTTAATTATCAATCTAACTTACTAAACATATTTGTGGCCCCTATAGCTTTGAATTAAAGTAAGGCAGACATGTAAGGAATATTTCAGTATTTGTTATGTATTGCAACACTAATCTGTTTTTATAACATGTATTATAGTCAAACAAATTGACATTATAAACCAACACTTTGTATTCAATGTACACACCTTTTTAGAAATTATTTTTAAATTAGAATAAGGGTATAAAAATGTTTAGTCAATATTTTAATTTATTATGGTAAAATTGCATTATGCTATTTATAAATGGGCTTTTTCTGATTGTAGCCACCACAACTACACCACCGACGACAACGCTACCGACAGGTTACTTAATTGTTATCCTAGTGCATTCAGATGGGATGACCTATTCATAATGTTTCATTTCAAATCCAAATCAAGCCGTTTAATCTACATAAAAAATGACTATAAAAGCCATGATAAAAACAACGAAAATTTCGTTATTGTAATTTACGCGACGAAACTTACTTCCGTTAATTCAAAATGATCGCAGACAATTTACCACGAATATCTAATTCAATTACATATATTTACAAGCTCTGTCCTTTTGAGATTCGTGTACAATTATTAAAAATCATGATTAATTGAGATTTAAAAAAAAACATTTTCGGGAATGATAGGCTCGCCAAACTTTGAATTAAACGACACACATGTACATATAAAAGAACTTCCAGTGCTATGGGAAGACGTTCAACATATAAAGAAATCCAAAGTGCATCAACAGTGAATCGGTTGCTGCGGTTGCATATACAAATTATGTAAACAAACATGTTCATACTTTTCAATCTTTGGACGTCGTTTATGATTTTCAGATGTATATATTAATTGTATGAATACGAATACGAAGAAGTGCTTGAAGTAAAAAATCAATTTTATTCCCTAATTGTCAAGGCTAATTCGGGATAAGTAATGTCTTTAAATTATTAAATTTCATGTAAGCATCGAAGAATTGCGGTAAATTATGTATTTATGCTCTCGGTTTGCGTTCAAAATATATCGCGTTTCAAACAACAGCTGATGGCCACTGGTCAAACTGGACTTCATGGACCGTGTGCACGCTTACCTGTGGTGGCGGCCAACAGTATCGAGAGAGGCAGTGTACTTACCCCGACCACACACTTCATGGACAGTACTGCCCAGGTCCCCAAAATCAAACGCAGGAGTGTAATACCCGGCTCTGTCCAGGTATGGTTTGCACTTGAATAAAAGTTATACTTAGACATTGCTAGTCTCTGAATACAAAAACAAATAGTATTTTTGTACACGAATGTATTTATCCATGCATTGTTTAAAACACCACGTTTGTTTATTTCAGTGGACGGCATTTGGACCCAGTGGTCCGCTTATTCCAAATGTTCTGTTTCGTGCGCAGTTGGTTTCCAAACCAGAACAAGACAATGCCAGTTCGATCCAAAGTATGAAACATTTGAATATTGAATTATATTTCATTTTGCAACGCTCAAACTTATTTTCATGTAATCGATAATACCGTTCAGGCTAATGTTTATCTAACGTATACTTTCATAAACCTACTTTAAGGTATGACAGAGGCAACAACTGCACAGGAAATGACACAGCTACACAGTCATGTAACAACGGACCTTGCCCAGGTGACTATATTAAATACTTACAAGGAGTTCAATTGGAAGCAGAATCTTGCTTTATAATGCAAGCTTTTTGCAATTTTCTCACTTTTGACTCCTTCAAATTATCTGCCTTGCATCATTTTGATGCAAACGTAACAAAGAAGCAAAATCTCAACCGTATTTAATATCATATATATTGAATTGTATGCATAGTTTTGCATTTATATTTGTACAGAACACAATATTCAGAGTATTTAAGAAATATGCAGAAACAAAATAACCCTTGACCTCAGTATTTTGATTTCATTTGATCCCTGAAAATTTTAAGCACACGTGTTATTTGATTCCTGATTTTCAACATCTATTGAAATCCCGAATTTAATTACTTGTTCGCTGCAAACATAAATAATTAATGATTAATTATATGTAGTTCATGGCGGCGCTGACTTTGTTCTGAATATTTAACTAAGTTGACTCTACGAGTCTTACAAGACCATTTACAGCACTTTAATAGCTTATTACCAATATGTAGTGAAATTATTCCAAAATAAAGGTACAGCTTAATGTCTGTGTCTTTTACTCAGTGGACGGTGTGTTCGAGAACTGGAGCACGTGGACCGCTTGTCCGGTCACGTGCGGAGGAGGAATTCAAGATCGCACGCGCGTCTGTCACTTTCCAACCGGTGTACCTCATGGGTTGGACTGTTTGGGAGTCACGCACGAGAACCAGACATGTGGCAA